>MKEJ01013256.1:0-21956 GCA_001753735.1 Embelia ribes
TGCGGATTGGTTGGTTTATTTGCGGTTCGGTTGCAGTTGCGGTTGACGTCTTTTCAAAACCGCAATTTGGGGTTCGGTTCGGTTTTACCCCTCCAACTACACCGAACCGAACCACATTCACCCCTACTTGGAATGAACTTGCATAAGCCTAAGCCCTTGAGCAAATTTAATAATACTCTCTAAAAAGTATGTTCATATACTTTTCGTTCCAAAAATATATTTTATCTTATAACTTTATAACAAATGTCATTATATATAAAATTGTAATTTAATTAATCTTAATTTGCACATTTTTTTTATTAAGAGATAATAATATATCTTTAGATATTTAAATTGATGATTATCAAATTAATAAAAAATATATTTAAATAAATTACAATGATATGGATCATATTTTAGAAGATAATATTGATTCGGATAGTGATTATTAAATTAGAAAAATGTGAATGTAAATAAATTACAATAATAATAATTATATTCAATATTATTTAATAATCTCACCTACAAATCACATTATATTATCTTTAACATATATTTATATTGGTCTTATATTTTATTCGGTGATATTTATAATTTTTTTTATTTTTAATTAAAAATATCATAAATAATTTTTTTATTTTAACTCTTATGTTAGTATTAAATACTTTTGGCAAATAAATTTTTTTTATAAATTTACATGCAAAGCACTTGAACATAAGCTAGTAACCCAAAAAAATAAATAATAATAAAGCTTGCATGCACGGTACAACTGATTCGAGTTCAGTCACTTCTTTAAGTGAATAGTTAACAATTAGTTAATTAGATTAGTCCAATAACTATTACTAACAAGAAACTTAGCAACCTCTCATGGGTGATTTAGAAAAAGTAGTTACACTTAAGAGTGCTAAAGTAAAGCAAAAATCGACCCAAAAAAATAAAATAAAAATAGCTAATAATATTCAGCCTCCTCATTTCTATTGTAATCTCTAAATGCACCTAAAAAGAAGGTAAAGGTTGAAGCAATGCATTGGAAATTAAAGCAAATGTTGAGAACAAAAGGAGAATTTTCTAAATTTCTATTTTTTGATACGAAAAGCACCTTGAGTAGCCTTTTTACTAAAAAATATCATTATCAAAATTACATGGACAACCTAATAAGATGACCAACACTATAGATTATTGTGAATATCCAAACACATGCTAAGGATCCACAGCTTAATGAGAAACTAAATAGAATTTTCTAAACTAGAAACCATCTATCTGGGTGACAATGAATTTGAGGTTAAGACTCTTCCTCTGATGCAAGTTTGGAAGGTGAACTGCCTAATGTACATCCCTATTTTGTTCAACTAACTTTTATCTAATATTTGTTTATCCAAATCTATTTGAACTTTTTTGCATTGGTTTTCTATATAAATAGCTAGTTGTCAAAAACATTATATACCACAACCAAGAAGCAAGGG
This sequence comes from Embelia ribes, assembly GCA_001753735.1. Taxonomy (NCBI): domain Eukaryota; kingdom Viridiplantae; phylum Streptophyta; class Magnoliopsida; order Ericales; family Primulaceae; genus Embelia; species Embelia ribes. The sequence goes on from MKEJ01013256.1 coordinate 1,443, forward strand.
GTAAAGAAAAGGTTTATAACTTCTCCTATCAAACAATGGCAGCTCTTAATCACTGTTTGGTTGTCTCTCTTATTCTGGCACTATTACTTTCAACCGTTGAAATGAGCCTCGCAACTCGCCAACTCCTGCAAACTGGGCCTCAAATCCCAACCATCCCCAAGGCCACAATACCCACATTGCCAAACATCCCCTCAATTCCAAACCCTCAAATTCCATCGACGTTGCCAAACATGCCCTCTGTTCCTAAGGTGAGTCTACCCCCATTGCCAGCCGCTACTCCATTTCCCAAAATACCGAACATTCCAACAACAATGCCGTCTATCCCTTTTCTCGCTCCACCACCCCCATCTAAATAGACAACAACTGAGTGGTACCATATTACATCTTGTCTTTTGTCTACATAAGAGTGCAGTTGTTGAAGGTTTTTTCTCAGTTTGCGATGGTTCATATACGTTTGTGATGGAGTTACATACTTTTGTTCCCTTGTGTAGTTTTTATGTTATTTACCGTTGTTCAGTATTTATGTGATTGTTTCTTTCGCTCACCCTGCTGTCTTTTCGCTCTCTCTATATAAGTAGAAAGTTTGTTTCTTTCTAGCAAGTTTATGCTCGCATAAGAGAGGAGAGAAAAAAATACTAAAAGACTCTTTTGTTATTAAAATTGAAGCCTTGTTTCAGCCTTTTCGGCAAATAACACAATATGGCAAAAACCGTGTTAATTTTGATGATGCAGAACACGTGGTGTGTTTAGAGATGCAAGCACCAAAGGCTACCAGGGATTAATGAAAAAAATAAGAAGAAACTATGTCTAATCAGTCAAATTACCCTAAAAGTTCTCGAGTACGATAGTACAGAGTTATTACAGTACAAGCCTAATTGTAAGGGATTTACATGATTCCATCAGATCTTTTCGAGGTGCAGATTAAAGCCGGGTTACTAAGTATTAGCAAATAGACTACTCGTGATTATCAAAACCAAAAACAAAACAAGAAAAAGAAAACAGGCTACTCGTAAGCTTTTAGGAAACAAAAAATTGAAGAATCATCAGTAAAAGTAAACATAAGTTGCGAAGTACCACATCCATTGATAATTTCAAACAATAGAGTCTCAGCAGAAGCAATGTTATAACAAGCCCAGTGAAAAGCAGAGATGCACTCTCGGTATCTACCATCGGTTTGGAGCATGTCGCGGTCTCATGTGGGAGGACCCATAAGAGTATATTATTCGGAGATCCAACAGTGTTATATACACAATCTTCACATAAATCATAGATGTATTAACATGTGAAATATAATATACAAGTAAATCTGAAACTAATATACGTAACAAAAATGGAAGAAATAATCTCAGCAGTGAGATCTTTATTCAATAATCGACAAGACGGTAAAAGCTAATAATACGAAGAAGGCCTTCCACACATAATGAATGGTGAACTATTATTTCCATGTTTTCTCAGCCATTCATATTATCTAATACGATAATTAATAGAAAAGAAAATAACCGTAGACAAGAACAACTGCCTGAAGCATGTATCTACTGTTAAAAGATCAGGCGAAAAAAGTAAGGATTTCCGGCCATTTGTTGTTTCAGGGATAAAAAGAAAAGCTGATTCGTAGAGAAATCCTATTTGCACCACCATTTCTGTAAAACTCATGCCCTGACACTTAAGAATTCTTCTTTTGTACGGTATTTATTTATCCATATTTGACTTACAAACAATAGGGAAAGAAAATTGAGTTAATCCCAACCAATAGGAGATGCGACGAAGAGCGTTTAAAAACCCCAACATTATATTTTTTTTGCGATATGGAGGAGTGAAAGGGTTGGTGAAGTCCTCCTCTAAGTCCCGACCTCATTCCCAGCCAAAGTATATATATATATATATATCGAAGACAAAAATTTGTAGGAAAAAGAAAAAAATATAAAGGATAAGATATGATAGTCCAACCTCATATTAGTAAAGGTCTTTGTTTACCAATCCTTTGTTCTTCAAGTCATTGAAAGGTAAACAAAGGGATGATTCTCAAGCTTTTGGCAAACAACATCCTATCAAACTCATTTTAGTCTCTCCAAATGATTATTCATTCACTCCATAAATACCCAGAATTAGTTTGGCCCTTAAACCATTTCTAGTTAAGGAAATAATTCACAACCAAGAAGGCTTTTCTGAACTTTGAACCCAATTAACCAAAAGACTTGAGTCAAACTCCAACTCAATATGGCATATGTTATATTCTGTAATGCAATTGATGAAAATAATATGATACGAGTCAATGTAGAAGATATTTTATTACCTGTTCTGGAATTTCGGCCTCTACTATGTAATTCTTTCGAGTGAAGGAAGGATGGCTCCGACATCTGCTTCAGAGGTTGTAGAGAACAATGCAGCCACTGCAATTGGTTTTCGGTGTTTGTAGAAAATAATATCCCGACTACAATTGCCGTTGACAGAATCCTCCAAACTCTTGGCTCGGTCAAAATCAACTTTGAAAGTGACCATGCTGATATTTTCTTTACCAGTATTATAGTCATGCATGATATCCTCAACTTGAAAAAATCATAACGGTCGCAACAAAGGGGTTAGGCAAGATAAATGATTTTATTTTTATTTTTTTAATTTCTTTACTTCTTGATTGAAAGGTAAAGATGTTTCTACACTTTTCAATCAACTTTTCCATCATAAATTCACTTCAAACGCAGCATAGCAAAGTATTATAGAGCTCATGTGTATAAACTCTGGTACCTAGTTTGATACCTCCAAAGTACCTGGCACAAGAAATAAAACTAATAAAAAAGAACTACAAGAAGCTAACAAGAAGTGACCCTTAAATTTGTGCTAAATTAGGGGAAATGTGATGTATATATATATATATATATATATATATATTCTAGCAACACATGCTTATCAAACTAGGGATAATACTCAGTTCAGGAACTCAATAATAAATTACATGCTGATCATGTTAGCAAATTCAAATATTTCAAATGCGTACTCTTGCAAGTTGTGACTAAAGATTTAATTTCCTTAAAACCCTCCAACGAGCAAAATATGTGCTCAAGTCATCATCTATGTTGAAACCAAAGCTGGACTACAGAATACATTTAACGTACCCAAGGGCCATAACAGTGTGGAATATCGATTTTGGGGAATTTGGGATATTACAAGAAAAAACGGGAGTTAATTGAACCTATATATACTCTTGTTTTGGGAGTTAGAAGGGGACGGATAATTTTGTAGGAGTTCACTTTGCGGGAAAATTGGTGACTTGCCACCTCGAATCGGATAGGAGACTTGCCGTCTCTAATTGGTACTGTAATCTCTTTACTTGCGCTTTTCTTCATTGTAGTAAACATTTCATTCGAGTGATAAATTCTGAAATTTTCCCCTAATTGTGTGTTCTTCGATCCTTCTTGTGATATTTGTTCAATTCGTGGTCGGATCGTTACAACGTATAGCTGAGCAACCACATCTTGAGAACAGTCCACCCATTGGATACCAAATTCCATCCCTTTTAAGTAACTCAAGTCTCTCGGATTCGCCATTTCATTGATTATCCAACCCAAACAATGTTAACTCAAGTCTGATATTTTAACTTACAATAATAGAAATGTCTGTATTACCATATCTGGAAGATGAATCTATCACAACAGCAAAACGGCATGATATCATTTCTAGTCGAACATTGTCTCATCTTTGAAGTCTTGCACTCGGTCATGGCTTCGTAAAGCTAAAGTTATCCGAACAAGTAGTAATGCCATACATGCATAACGTCATATATATGAACATACTCGTATGGTCAATTCTAATTCTGAATCACTTTTATTGGCTCATGGCCAAAGGAAACACCCATAGAAATACTGAAAGAATTGCATAATTGCCTCTACTACATCATTGTGCAAATACAAAAATACGTATGTTTATGTTTTCGTATCAGAACATACTATCCCGCACAATACAACAAGGAGAATTCATCAAAGCCCCCGCAATTATGAATTGCACGTGGATACGGAAACTACAATGAAAATTAAACACAAATTAACATGCATTATGGCACCAAAGAAAATTATGCAATAAAGAAATTATCAAACACAAACTCAAGTTGCACAAATGAGCTATAAACTAGAAGAATGATAACTGAAAATCCAGACCAAAACGGCCAAAAGTTTCCGTTTTCAAGGGGATCAAAACGAATAAAAATAGAATCATGAAGTTAAAAATCCAACATTTCCATTGAAACATCAAATTGTGATATTTTTCCAACGTAACATTCATGTTCTGTAGGATCAAAAAAGTTTCTCAAATTATAAAGTTTCCATAAAATAATAAACTTGTAATGTTCATGAGGTACTTTAATTTAATATTAGTACTTTTATTTGTTCTCTAATTACTGAGTAATTTAATTTCTTAATATGCAATAAATTAGCCCAGTTTGGGATTGTTTTTCCTATTTGCTACACCTTTTTTTCTCGGAAATTGTATGCAAGTGGTGTTTGCTAGACATCAAAACACCTGCTTGCTTTTTTAAGGGTGCTTTTAAAAGCAGCTGATACTTCAGTTTTTTTATGATAGACTACCAAAATGACCTTAATTATATTTACTACATTATCCATACATATCTATTTTTGTCTTTTTACAATAAAAAAGCCACTACTCTCCAAACAATACACTACTTATCAAAGTAACATTGATAATTTATTTCCAAACACTATAATTATACTCGCCTTTAGAATCAACTTTTAAAAGAAGTTTTGAGAAGCGAATTTTAAAATGCAACATCCCCAAACTAAGCCGTAGTCCACATGATTAATATCATAATATGAATACAATTATTACACAGATTAATTGTTTTGATAAAATAATAAATGCTTCGGAAATTCGGAAATATTTCCTTTCCAGAGCACACCATCGAACAGCCCCTCAAAGTGAGACTTTAGTCCTGGCCTAGAAATGACCAAAGAGGGGATTTTAACTATAATAAACTAATTATACAAACTATTTACCGAACCAAGATCGTTTTCCAAAAATATTTCTCTAATATATTGGGGTCTTTACTTTATTTTGGGGTTTTTACATTATAAAAAAAGTTGTTGCATCATTTATAAAAAATCTTTCTGAGGATAGAAAGACCGATGGATAGATTTTTCTCTCTCATTTCGAATTTGAGAAATTAAAGGGGAAATGGGGTAGAAATTCGCATTTAGAAATTAAAATTCACTGCTCCATACTGTGACTTTTACCAAAACAAAACCAAAAGACTCACGTGTCTTTGCCTACTGTCTTGGATTGGTGATTACTTTGAACCGCGTACGACGTGCACAGTTTATCATAACTTTTTAGTGTTAAATTTTAATTGTATTTTTAATATTACCCCGAAAATGTACTTAGTTCTTTTATAGTTATATGCTAAGTGGCAAATATAATCTTTGGACGTGAATGGTTTGCAGAAGTACTGCATTGATAATTGAAAGATTCCACGTACCACGTCAGCTTGCTGATAAGAAAATCTGGTAGATTTTTGGTGTTAGAGTCTAATTTTTTTTAGTAGTTTCGGCGCCCCATAAATGTTAATACTTGCATACATACACATGGATGGATACTCCCCTGCTTTGAACGCTACAAGTGCTTGTTAAGTTTCTGTATAATTACATAATTTGTGTCAAAAACTAATTTCAAAGAGAATATGAAAATATGTATAGCTATGAAGTATTATTAAAATTGAATCCTCGTGAGCATTGATAGTTATTTTGATAATTATTAAAAAAAAAAAAATTGTCATAATTCTTGTGCGGAAATATCTAAAATGTTGATTAGAAAGTCAGATTAAAAATTAAACGAACGAGTTCGGTGTGAATGCTTATACCGTGTATGCCCCAATTCGAGAAGTTGCTCGAAAATGTAAAATTATACTCCCTCCTTGCTGAAAATTTTATATTTGCTAAATAAATCTTATTTATCGTGTTGAGTAATAATATTCATACCAACTATTTGCACCAATTTGGATTGTGTGGTCCATAATTAGTTACATTAAATTGTTATGGAAGAGAAAAAAGTATGTGGTGATGTGGGTAATTATGCAACACACAATCCAATTTAGTATAAGTAATTGGTATGAATATCATTATTCTATTGTATTTTATAAATAGTAATATTTTATATTTCTAATTTGCATATCATTTATGTCAGCAGCACATATGGAAATACTTATCAATTTAAAGTAATTACCCGTATTTATTGTGTCGAATGTAAAAAATTAATTCTTTCGTAATTGACAAAAAAAATTGGATTTGACGAAACATGAAATATTCCCTCCGTTCCATTTTAACATGACATCTTTTCCTTTTATATTTGTCTCAATTTTCAAATGATAGGCAAATTTTTTTATTTGTAAGGTAGTCAAAATAAGTTTTTTTATCTATATACACTTATTATATGTACATTTTGTGAACAAACAAAGTTTTTCACATTTTTAATGAAGAGTATCTTAGTAAAATAAGCAAGATATTAAATGTCTCAACGACTCACACTAATTTTTTCTTAATTTGCGTGGAAATTAAAATAAGGCTATTAATTTGGGACGATGGAGTGAGCATCATGGTTGCTTTGGCCGAATAGTTAGCATTTCGTGTGCCTGCTAACATTAGCTGCTCTTCTTATTCAATTTATACATCTTATTTATTTAATAGAAATTCGTTTTTCTTATAAAAAATTTATATTTTATAAATTATTACCCACACAGGTCTTTTAAAAAAATTATAAATTTTATTAAAATAATTATATATCATATAAGAAAATAAAATGTATATATATATATATATATATATTTCCGAATCTTAACTAGTATATATAGTTTTTATGAAAAAAATTATTTTGTTGATAAAAAAATTATGAATAATAAATTTTTCCATTAAAAAATCTACTGTAACATAACTGAAAAGTTTTCTAAAAACTAAGAAATATCATATCAATGATGTGGAGCATTTTTCATTTTTTATTTCTTAAATAAGAAATTAAATAGGAGAAATATTTCAAATAGAAAGACTGCAGTGAATACTCTAAGAATATTCGCATCAGTCTTTCTCATTATATTTTAAATCTCACTTTCTACAAAATTTCTCATACAAAATAGATATGGGTCACATTAGACTTTCTAAATGTTCATTTCTATACATTAAAAATATTAATATATAAAAATAATAAATTCTGAAAAAATATTTTTCCAATATATTGAAGTATTTGCTTTATTTTGGTGCAAAAAAATTATTTTTTCAATTGGAAAATTGTGAATAGTAACTTTCTCAATAGAGAAATTTACTATTGTATTTCTAGCAACCTTTTTGGAAATAGAAATATTGATGTGAAAGCTTTTTCTCCATAGTTTTTTATTTTAGAAATTAAAATGGGGGAGAAAGAATGGCTTAAGACTGTTGGGAATGCCCCAAGTTCATGGAATTCCCACGCAAAAGGGTTTAAATGCATGTATTTATCACTAAATGCCAAAACTATTCAGAAAATGACAGATTTTTTGAGGCCATAATTCAAAGACTTACAAAGATGATTCAATTTATGTAATTTCAAAACAAAAGAGATCCATTCGTACAAATGTGTTTTAAGTTTTTATGTAGTTATGATCATCTCTGGACTATATAACATTTGTATTCTATACATATTAGAACTTTGTAATGCAATAAACGGCTAACTATCATTAGAGGGAAAACAGGGAGACATGTCGCCCCGCCCCCAACTCGGACATTTTTAAATATTACTTATATAAATTTGATCCCAGTATCACAAATTCTCTAAATAAAAAAGTATAAATCGCTACATACGACAGTAAGACAGCCCCTGAAAAAAAAGACAAATAAGAGTTCAGGGTGCTACATTTGTAAATAGTATTAGGACTTGCCCCTCGTCAAGAAATCATATGCTTACCATTTACTATCGTCGAGGTTTCTTACCCAATATTGCTTTCCCACAGTTATCATGGTGGGATGATCTTATCTTGTTGAGTATTAAAATTTAAGACACTCAGAAACATTCATAAATAAGTTGACTCTCTTTTTAGGCTTATCAATCGCAAAATCGTTTAACTCAATCAGAACCCAGGAATAGAATTGTTTTAAGCAAGCATACCAATTCTAGAGACTCAACAAGCCAAGGATAAATTTGTATAACCATATCTTTATTCAATTATTCCCTGTACATGTGTTCTGGTGATCACTTGCTTCAATTTCATGAGAATATAAGTTTGATTGTGATTGGAACTTAACTACACAAACAAAACATAATCGAACTTTCAAATTGCAGAAAAAGTGATGCACAAATTATACACCATTTTCAAACAAATAGCAAATCATATTCTCTTGCGAATTTCAATTTACGGTACAAACCATCATTTTTGTAACTCAATTCAATTCCACAGTAAACAGATGAAGATGACTGGTGCATGTGCTGTGGTATTATCCACGACTTCTCGGATGTAAACGGTTGCGTTGAAAACACTATATATGATTCACGTCTTTCTTCGATTTCTATTGTTCAGCACTAAAAAAGGTGATCATTCAACAGAGTAAATTCCATCATAACAACAAAAAATACTTCATTGTAAATTTTGGTTATTTTTTCTTCCCCCTCAAAGTGTATCTAACTATCCACAAGCTGGCATGAAAAAATGCCAAAGCATTCAAGGCGAAACAAAACATATTATAACTCTACACTCATAGGTTAACCAAGCACAAAGGCAGGCACAGACCATTCCACTGCAACCTAATCGTCCTCACTTGGGCCGAGAACTTGCTGCTTGATTTCTTCAATTTTCACGACTAACTCCTCTCTGTTTTTCTGCCAACCACCACATAAACCAATTAGGATATTCCAATCTTGGAAATTAAACTCAACATTGAGCATAATGCAAACAATATTTTACCTTGAAGAGCAGGTATCGGGTGCTGAACCAGAGGGTGTAAGCAAGACCCACAACTTCCATCAACTTTGGGAACTGGGTTCATGAAAAGAAACCAAGCATTCAATACAGTAAAATAAACAGCATTCCGAATCTACAATAACTCGTCACAGCTAGGTTAAGCTTGTTTCAGTGTAAAAACCATCAAATATTTTTTGTGTTCACAGCAAACATTGGTTGTAAAACATTTCACACAAAAATGCTTCTACACCGAAACAAACTAAGTGAGTCCTATTATTACAAATACTAACCAATGGGATGGAGTCAATAGCACCAACAAGCACAATCGCTATCCATGCAGCAATCAGTGAACCCCCACCAAGTAATAGCACTGAAGGCGTATCTTCCGAGTCCAACTGTAACCATAGAGAGGTATAAAAATCACGAGGATGAACAACTGGCCGGCAAATTCCAAGATTTTATGTACTAAGTAAGGTTATAACAAGTAAACAACCCAAGAGATTTCCTACAGTGTTGGTTTCTCCTTTCTGATCATTTTGATTTTTGAATACAAGCCAAAATGAGGAAAAACCTTGTGCAACAAAAGCAGTACAAAATGTCAATGAAAACATATACAGTAAACCACGTAGGTAAGCAGTATGAGTACAAAAGTTTAAGCATCAACATAAAAGTCTAATTCTTAAACACTAGGTACAGTGTTTGGAAAGCAGGAGAAAAAAAGCAGCAGAAGAGGAAAGGCGAAAATAGATAACGTAGATGGAAAATAAGAATCTGACAAAGCCTATAAAAAACTAATGAGGTGACAAGTGTTGCTCAGGTAACCGCTCAGGCTCGACATATGTCGAGATTTTCACAAGTTATTATGTAAAAACTGTCAATGGCTTAGCAATCATCATAGCAACATATAAATTAAACTTCTATCAAGGCCAAAATTAAAAGTCGAGCACTTTAAATCATATATACAGTGAAATTAAAACTATTCAGTACGAAAAAACCAAGCATGCCTGGTTCCAAACAACTAGCAAATGAATCATGTATAACAAGATTCATAAGTTTGGAAAAGCAAATAACTCAAAAAGAATTTAGTAAAAAAGAGAGATAATTATTTACATATTTAGTAGAAGAAATTATTGCAAAATGGAAAAGAATGAAGACAAAATCTCAAATGATCCAATCCATAAAAAAATCTAGGTTGCTCAGGTAACCGCTCAGTGCCGACATGATGTCAACATTTCATCAAGCATATACACACTTTCTAATAGTAAGCATTCATCACAGCAACCAATTTTGTTTTTTTCATTCCACCTTTTTGGCCAATTTATTCATTTAAAGTATATATGATCCCCTTTATAAGGCATCTTATACAAGCACAAAAACTAGATGATTGGCCAAAGCGGAGAGAAGTCGATAAAATCTAGTTACATTTGTCACATTATAAAAAAATATTGCAAAGAATTTCGCAATCTAAAAACCGCAAGTAAGATAACTTTTAAGAAATATAAAACCACACAGATTTGGTTGATTAAGAAAGTAACAACTAGTGAACTAGATAAAAGAGGATGCTCCAATAAACCACAGAGTATAGGGGGTAAGGGGCTAATTTATTAATCACAAAAATGTATCAAGGAGAAAAGATACTTATAAACAAATGGAACGCAATTAAACAGCACAGGAAATACTTGAAGGTCTATGTCACCATCCCATTAAGGAACATTTAGTCAGTCAAACTTGCAAGCCAATTAGAGAAACGGAAATGGTCAAAAGAGCATAAAACAAAAAAGAAAAAAAATTATGAACAAAAACACAGTTAAGATGCATAATAATGAAACTCAGTTGGATGAAAAACCATCAAAGTGGTCAACAATTTGTAACTTCTTTAAAACACAGAAGTCAAATCCACTCCATATTTCAAATTTATCATGCCTCCAAGCCCGTCACAACACGTCTTATTTCATTTGTTTTATAGTAACCTGAACAAAGAAAGAAAATCCTAAAAAATGCATAATGCAAAAAATGTGAGCGCTACGGACCATCATACAATGCACCAGAGTTAACTAACCTTGACATCAAGCTTGTCAAAGAACTCAAAAGCTTGTGTTTGCTCCTCTGTGGGAGTATCTTCAACATTCGAATTTTTCTCAACTGCCTGATACCCAGTCGTTACAGGCTCCCCATTTGTTGTTACAGACTCTTCCACAACATACTGGCTTGATGTTTCTTCAGATGACGATGCTCTCAGAGAAGAGTTAATTAGATAGAGCCGTCCTAAAAAGAAAAGGAATAGGTAATTTTAGCTGCAACAAGTATATTGGTTTTCCGACAAATTATTTTTTCAGGTATATTCAGTAAGAGGTAACTTCAGATGCAACAACTTTTGGTGTTGTGCTTGGATGGATGACACAAATTTGACATCCCCAATTGGGACACATGACATGCATCCAAGCCCAATCTTACAAAAAAATGTCATACACCAACAACAGATACAAACTGTCATCACAAATGCCATCGGGAGGGATTTCTGTAAGAAAACGTTTTGGTAAGCTATCAGGGACACATTATGGAAGGTAAATGGTTTGGGGATGAGGATATTTTCAATTGGGTTCTTTTCGGGAAAAAAATAAATAAATGGAGAAAATGAAAGAGCCATCATTTAGTTCTCACTTGAAAAATAAGTATTCAAATGACAATCATATTTAATATACAAAGAACAATTTAGACAAGCACGTCATAAGTAGGAGGCCTCTCCATTTGGAAACGTGACAAGGATAGAATTATTTTTATCAGTCCATTTTTTAACTACGATTTTATCAATATATATAACAATAATGGTGCCCCAAGTTTATACAAAATTCAGAGGCGAAGGTTGTTGCCTAACCTGCCTTGTAGGAACCTTTTCCATTTCTATTCTTTTTTAATAATCAGGAATCCTTTCCATTTTAATACATGGCTAAGGATTAAAAAGTACTACTTTTAATACATAAATTTTTTAGTACCTATTAATTCAATAAATACCACAACCATTGTGCCCCATAGTTCGATTAAATTTGGAGGCCTAAGGCTGCTGTTGGCTGCAGCTAGTATTTGCTTTAAATTACAAATTTTCTCATCTAATCAAGATGCAACAAATTTAAAAATTTAAGCTCCTCATACAACCGAAGTTATCACCTTATGAATGCATGCACACAAGACCATCACTTTAGGTAACAATCTATATACAATGATGATTGAGAAAAGAAGCGTCAATGGATAATACTGTGAAGCACGAGAAAATATTCAGAAAATGGATCCCAAAAGATTGGACAATTTGGATCTGAACAGATTTTTTTCTGCAATCAAATGGTACAAATTTTTCAGAATATCCTCCAGATAATATGGCAGGACGCATAGCAATTCTATTTATATAATATACGAAATAACCCTGCATCCACACAGCCTTATAAGATAACCAGCACAGCCATAAAGAACTGAAGTACCAGTAGATGTTTCTACTCTAAAACACGTTCATGATAAAAACAACGAAGACATTCTTCAATAAAAAAAATCTTTTAGCTACAATTAAATTAACATCTATTATGATTAATGGGTCCCAAAAATTTAACAAAATCCGAGGGCAAGGCATATGCCTAACATCAGCAACGTATTTGTTATTCAAAATATGTAAACGTGTAATGTTATAAATCAAGAAAAATATTCCACAACGGGATACCAGAAGAGATCATTTAATCAGATTTTTCCTCAGCAATCCAAAGCACAAATTTTTCCTAATCCATAATCCGGATACTTAATCGGTATGCATACAAATTCAACACAGACATACATATGCAAATAAGCATCAATATACACATAATAACGAAACAACCTGCCCTAGAAAGCCCAAGAGAAAAACACAGCCAGAGAGATCTAACATAGTACAAAAGAAAATAAAATGCCACATAAAATTGTTGGAAATACCATTTGAACAGAAAATCCACATAAATATAAAAAGAAAAGAAGATTGAAACTATAACAACAAACTAAAAGATATTTGGGGCTAACATAGGCAGCTCACTTGGTGCATTCATACCAACATTTCAAATTAAATTTCTAAATTAAACTTTCTGGGAAGTCACCGTAGCATTTTATAAAGTTCTCTAGAAATAGAAAGAACGATAGGAAAGTATCAACATTAGCCTTTCCAAACCTGCTCTTTCTTTCTCAAATGAGAAAGATAATGTGTACAATCCATTATTTTTATTCAATTAAACTTTTTACAATTTGCTACAGTGACTTCTCCATTAAGAAAACCGCTATAAACATCTCTATTAGAAAAATAATTTTATACCCACCAAAATAGAAACACAAATCAATATATCCCAGAATTTTTTTTCCTTCGTCACATTCATGTATTATTAAATTAATCATATGTAAAGTTTGATTAAAACACCCAAATTTTTTATAAATTTAATGAAAAAGGCTGGAGTGCATACTCGAAATCCCAGTGACATGAATCTAAAGCAGAATTTCTTCTAAAATGCCTATCAAAAAGATTAAAATTGATATGCGAAAAATAAAATAACCGATCTAAAACCCTAGTGTCGTTCACAAAATGGACAGCAATTAAAAACCTGGATTGGCACGAGAGAGCGAGAGATGATTCAGAGAGAGAGTGGCGGAATTCTGCCGCGGCAGAGATTGGGGGAGGGAGGGAGAGATGAGTTTAGGGTAGGGAAGGGTGGAGATGGCTCCACAAGTGCACAGTTCCATTTTAGAAATCAATTTTTGTGTTGTGTTTTGCTCTGTTTTGGTTTTGGTTTTGGTTTTGTTTGGTTTTATAAGTGTGTTTTGGAGATAGCTAGGGTTTAAGTAAAGCAGCCGCTAGGGTTTGTGGTTAGAAATAAAATTTCAAATCGGACGGCTAGGATTTTGTCAAGGTGTCCTCGAGATCTGTACCGGGAATGAGTGACGGATAAGAGGGAAATTTTCTATATCAGTTCTTTTATTTTTTAAAAAGTTTATAAAAATACTATAGTATTTTTTTCAATAAAAAAAATTATTATTCAAAATTTCTCCATGAAAAATAGTTTTTCTACATTTAAATAATAGATACATTAATATGTTGGAAAAATATTTTTTCTGAAATTATTATTTTTGTACATTAATATTTTTTATATATATAAATAAATTTTTAGAAAGTAGTCATTTCTATTTTACATAAGAAATATATTTTTTTAAAAAAATAAATAAATATAAAATTAGAAAGGCGGATGTGAAAAAAAAATGAATTAAGATTAGAAAGGCGGAGCGAAAAAAAATTTAAATATATGATTAGAAAGTCCGATATGAAAAAATTAAATATTTTTTCTGAATTTATTATTTTTGTACATTAATATTTTATATATATATAAATAAATTTTTAGAAAGTAGTCATTTCTATTTTATATAAGAAATAAGTTTTTAGAAATTGAGATTTAAAAATAAAATGAGAAATGTTGGTGTGAATGCTCTTTAGTTATTTCTATTCTATAAGTACATTGCTTTTTCATTTTATTTTTTTGATTTAATGTTTAATAAGCGTTACTTTGTTTTGTTGATTTCAGCAACACTAGTTCGTAGAATTTTGTGTGTGTTTATTCTGGTATGTTTGGTTAGCAGATTTGTAATATTTGTTATTTATTTTTGTCCAGGTTGTTTTGTTGATTCCAGGTTAAATAAGTGGTATTCTGTGTTAAAGTTTCGGATTTAGATTCGGCAAATCAAAGCTAATTTTATTTACTTTGATTTGTATATTTTCCTGCAAACTGATTCAACGATTTACAATTTAATAATAAAAATATTTTTTCCAAGTTTTATATATATAATTCACATATAATTATATTTATATTATTATTTATTCGAGTGTATAAAAAAATCACAAATATAAAAAAAAATGCTAAAGAAATGTGTTTTGGATTGAAAAGGGAAATTGGTGGTGTTGATTTGGGTAATGATTTTGGTTTATTTTAGTTTTGGTTTGGTTTTGGATTGGGTTGCAAATATTTTGGATTGGATTTGGTTTGGGTTGAATGGTATTTTGGTTTGGATTTGGATTGGATTACTTATTTATTGGTTTGGGTTGGATTGGATTGGATTAAACCAATTGTCATCCCTACTTTCGCCTTCCCCTTGGAATGAGGTAGAATAGGGAAACTCCATCGCTGTTTTTAAGAAGAAAGAAAAGTGCAAGTGCCTAGATAGTACCAATATTTAATGAGGATATGATCTCATCTTTAGCTTACTGTAAGGATGCCCAATGAGTCTGCTGGTTGTCATTATATTTTTGAAAGATGTACTGTCAAAATGATACTGACCTTTGAAAGGTGTCATTTGCTTGTATGAATTAAGCTGTTTTTATCGTCTTTCCTTTTGCTATTGTCTTGTCGTATATTGCTGCTGTTAGCGTGTTTAATTTTCATCCCGAAAATAAGAATCTAACTAACTTTTGTTCGACTCTGCAGCCTGTCCGTGATCATTTTAAGAATGATCCCAATGCTAAGGAGCTTTTGAAAAGGGTGAAGGTATGTGTTACAAGACTTAATGCAATTATTATTTTTTTCTTCTATTGATATGAAAATTAGCGGAACAAATACAAAGCTTGGTCCTTTACGTGTCGTGTTGTTAACGTGGTCCAGGGTTTTAAGAACCCCTTCTACTTTGGGAGGGGGTTTCTATGCTAATTTCTGTTTGAGGAGGAAGAAGGAAGTCTCCTTAATAAAAAATTCTCTTTTTCTTTTTCGGACATTTAAACCCAGTGCATAATAACAACAATCCATTTGTTCCTCCGAGAGTTTTTTGAGGTGTTTCTGGGAATGTCTGATCACTCTCCTCAAGACCCCATCTGTAGTCCAATTAGTCCTGAATTTACCATGCAGTGTCGACTGGAAAAGATTGAAGAGCAGGCTGACGACAACCTGATTGAGACAAACAGACGTCAAAGGAAGAGTTGGAGCAAGGAAGAAGACAAAATCCTTGTAAATAGTTGGTTAAATGTAAGCAAAGATACTCTTACAGGGACTGACCAGAAAGCAATAACATTTTGGCAAAGGGTTATGGAATACTACAACGAGTTCCGGGGCTCGGGGCCTCGAAGAACCGATATTCAATGTAAAGCCCATTGGCAAAAACTTAGTGCATCGGTTGCCAAGTTCATTGGTTGTTATGATCAAGCTAAGCAACTACGGAAGAGCGAGGATTCTGAAATCGATGTTTTGATGGTTTCGCATGCAATTTTTAGAAGTGATAGGAAAAAGGTTTTCACATGCGAGCATGTGTGGCATATGTTAAAGAACGAACAGAAATGGAAAAGTTACGTACGACAATCGTCCAGTTTGGATAGCGACAATTCCAAGAGAAGAAAGAACAACTCCAAGAGAAGAAAGATCAATGAACATGGAGAATACTCGTCATCGCCCAACCCAGATATGCCAAACAACGATGATGTTGAAGATGAAAACAGCATACGTACTCCTTGTGCCGTAGTTGCTACAAGGAAAGAAAACAGTGTGGCATCCCAAGAGAGAGAAAAACACAGTGAGGCGGAAAGAATGGAGATAATGCGTTTACAAATGATGGACAAAGAGATCGAAGTGAAACGAGAGGTCGAGCGGACAAAGAAATTTAATATGATGATACAACTGACGAGCAACGGTTCACTCACACGTGAGCAAAAACTGATTTTTGACCAATTACGTCAAGAGTTATTTGGATAATAAGTTTGTGTCATCTGGGAAGAGTTGGAATCCCTTCAAAGAAATATTTTTATTGTGCATTCCATTGTTCCTTTATTGATAGACTTAATTAGTTCACTGCCTTCGTATTACCTGCCAAGTTGCCCCCCTTTTCTTAAACCTTCCTGATTGGCTTTTCGTGCAGGGCTACAAAGTCACAAGATAAGGCAAAACCATGATTGTTACAAGCTTTTGTAAGTGGCTATCGCATTCGGCCTTACTCAAAATTTGCTTCATCATGCTCAGATATTAGGCTTAAATTATGGTGTCCTTTTTTCAAGTCACTGCTCTAAATTGTCATTGATATAAACTCAATCATACACCTCTAACTGAGGAGCTGCTATCTGATTGGATTTTCATTATCTTGCAATGTTAGAAGAGTTAAATTTACAATGTTAGAAGAGTTAAATTTTAAACTTTCAACTGATTCTAGTCACGTTCCCTTGTTTCTCGTATTTGGATGTTGAATAAATAGTTTGGTCTTTATTGTGTTGTTCACGAATACAATTTCATGCCAGTTGTTTTTTATCCATACTAGGTACTTTCGGCAATCATAAACGAAAATAGGATCAATGGAACATCCGCTAATTAGTGATCACCCATTCAAGAGAATGGGCTGCTCATAAAATACAAGCCAGTGGCATGCGAAACCTAACCCAAAATCTCCACCATCGAACCCACCGTGAAGTGAGATTTCGAGAGACAGACAAATCCAAGTTTGGCGAAACGACATATAAACAGAATGCCAACAAAAAACAACGCAACAAAATAGCACAAGAGAGATTTGAAAACATAGAGAACTTGTTTTATTTCTGACCCTTCTTTTTCCACAAGTCTCCGAACATCCTAATGCCGGAGCTCTTTCTCTTTCCCCCTCCAAACCCATCATCGGAATCATCTCCAAACCCAGGCGACCCAACATATCCATTATACCCTCCGACCGATGATGGATCAAACATATTGCTTATGTGTTTATCCATTGATCCACACCTCTCCGAGACCCTTCTTCCATTCATCTCCACATCAGCCGCCAGCACAGCAGCTGCAGCATCGGCAGCCTTTCGCCACTGCTCGGTTTGCACTTTCATTTTCTTCATTTCAGCTTCCAGTCCATCTTTTGCTATTTCTGCACCTTCAAGTTTCTTCTTCAACTCAGTTACGCTTGCTTTACTTTCCTCTAGCTCTGATCCTAGCTGGGCCAATTTCGATTTCATTTCCTTTTGCTTAGCCTCACTTGTTAATTTCTCCAAAGCTACTTCATTTAGCTTTGCTTTTAGGCTCTCGTTTTCAAGGCGAGAGGCATCTAGTTCCTTGTCTCTCTCTTCAAGCTTGGCTTTCAGCACATTTATCTCCTCATCCTTCAATGCCAGGTCATCAAAACTAGGTTTCTTCAGTTCTGTGGGTGATTCGGTAGACTCACTAGTTGGTTTGGTTTCATCAATTTCTGGATCGATGATTTCACTTATTTCAGCTTTCAAGTCTTCCAGAGTCACCTTCTCCATTGGTACCTCAAAAACATCAGTCTCGCAATGATTGTCATCAGGAACTTCACAAGGTTTCTTGTCCTCTTTTTTGTTTTGTACTTCAACCGGATCGGGAGAATGCTTATCTTCGACTTTAATCGGGTCCCGAGCTTTTGGCTTCTTAGTTTTCTTATCGAGTTGTTCTTGAGCTTCTTTTTTGGCAGCCTCAGCATTGGCTAACTGCCCTTTCAGATTCTTGAGCTCTACCTGTGCTTGTCCGAGTTGAGACTCAAGATCAGCAATTCGAGTGCCCAATTTCTTTTGACTCAGAGTGGGGTTGGATTGGACTCCTCTCGGTGATTGACGATCCCCTAACTTAGGGCTCCGGTCCGTGATCAGGCGATGATGTGTCGAATTTGGATCCGAGCTTGATGTCCTAAGGTGAAGTGGCCCTCCTCTTGGGGATTGCCTCTGGGGCCCTTCTGATTCCCTAAAACACCAAAAGGATTTGCTTAATTCTTTTGCTCAAGACACAAATAAATTAAATAAAATATGATATAGATCAATTACACAAGAACCCAAACACGGTCAGTCGACAAAAACATTCCTTAAATTGTCATTATATAGTTAGACAAGTTCGTAAACAGGATTATTGCGTTAAGTTACTTGGGTGTTAGTTTCACAGGCCTCAATTACCAGGTACTAAACTGTCTGCCACCCGATCTACATAACTTACTGACTAAATATTTATAACCATGATCCATAAAGTTATACAGAAATAATTAGTACAAGTAAAAAGTTGCAGATCAATATGTAAACCATGAGACGATATATAGAAACGGAGCTTCGTTCATGGGGAAAAGTTTCCAAACCTTGATCTCGGCGGCATTTGATCAGCTCAAAGGTAATCTGAGATAATATTAAAGAAGTACAATCAGCTAATCAAAAGCTAGTAATTCTGCATAATGGAGATTAATAGGGAGCAATTAGCATTTAGCAAACAAATGAATAGATCATTAGGAAAATAGCATCACCAATGGACCAAAAAAAAAAAAAAGATGACAACAATGAATTAAAGTTTTTGCTACTGAAAGTGTGATATAGCAACATGAAATGTTTTCATTTTCCAAATTTACAAACAACCTTTTTCCAGTTCAATTAACTCTCATTTCTTCACAAAAAGGGGAAACATGAAATATCTGAAAGCAAAAGAATATGCATGTGTAAATGCACTGAAATTGGAAAATTTGAGGATTATATATTTTTTTCCTCAGCCATAGAAAGTGGTAGATCATCAAAACAATTATATATTTACAACATAAATGCCTTGATCTCTCTCTTTTTCTCTCTGTCTCCAAACACTAAGCTACTTTTTGCAAAACCCAAAAATCTGAAAGGAAAATGAAAAGTCATTTCATTGGAAAAATAATAATAATAAATGCGCTTGCTTTCTTGGGTGTTGTAAAGACTGTCACAAAATCAGCTTTTGCAGCATCCATGCGCACCAGCACTTTATTCATACAAGAAATTAAATATAAAGAAGTCTTTTCTGCATCATTTGTCATAAGAAAAATGTAACCCAAAAAAAAAATCAAATATTTTTTAATGAAAAATTCATAGGAACACAATTTATTTTCCCTGCTCTCACGATATATCCTCTCACAAAACATGCATTAAGAATCATACAAGTACAAACAATATAATAAATACTTAAATGTGAGACAAATAAGAGCATTCCTATCCGTACTACTTATTTAATAATATTAATTTCTAATTCAGACTTTCTGCAAAATCTCTCTCTTATATAATTTTAGAAAATGCATACTGATCTTTTCTTATTTATGAATTAATAATAATTTTATATCATATAATAAAATGTAGAGGTATGTTTTGCCGCAATCTAAACTTAATTTTTATAATTTCAGCAAAAAAAATATTGTTTAAATGCAAAAATTTCCCATAATAAATGTCTCACTCACAAATCTCTTGCAGCAGTATTTCTGAGATTTGTATAATAATAAATATATATAAATATAAATATTGCTGTGAAACATTTCTGATCCCAGATTTCCAAATTGAGAAAATAAATGACAAAATAGATTAACAAAGAAAGACTGGTTGAATGAACTAAGCATTAGATACAAATAAAAGAAAATGTAGAGTAAGAAAAGGGGAAATTAGAGATCTCACAGTGTAGTGTTAATCTGTGTATGCAATTGGTCAATCAATGTGATATAAGATAAAATCTCCTCATCAGAACCAATTGGGTCGAAATTAAAGCCAGCCAGGATAGATACAGACCTGCTTATATATATATGTATATGTATATATGTTTGACAGCTCCTTTTGAAGCAAGGGAGTAAGAAGTGGAACCCTTTTAAATTTCAAC
>MKEJ01013257.1:0-15798 GCA_001753735.1 Embelia ribes
TCTATCTGTCTATATATATATATATATATATATATTAAATCTGATTAGAATTCTTTTTATTATGACAGTCTTTCTATTTGAGGGTAACAATTGATTGAACCGGTCACTGATTGTATCGAATTAGCTTGAATACCAATCTTTTGTATTGTAGCATTTTCCCATCAATGATAGATTACGTGGCATTTGGGAACTTGGTGGTTTGAAATTTATCAAGATTTGATCATTTGTTATGAAGGTTTTAGCTCACCGCAAAACCAATTTTATTTTTTAAGAAAGTATTCAGGGTATTCTACAAGATTATCTATTCTTTAAATTTAAAGCTAGAACTGGGTGTGAACAGTAATGTTAATTTACGGTGACCAAATGGTATCTGATATCACGAGGGTTTGAATATTTAATTTTAATTTTGTAAGTAATTGGCTTATAAGTTCAAATGAATACTTATAAGTTTTTTTTTTTTCCTAGTAAAATCTTGATAGTCGAATCTTGGTGTTTTGTTCTTTTCTCTTTTACTAAGATTTCCTTATTGAGAAAAAGGTTTCCTAGCTGTATTGATAAAGGTTGTGATGCAAGTAAGAACTGTTTTCGGAAAAGAATTTCACAATGAGTGAGGTGTTTGAAGGATACGAGCGGCAATATTGTGAGCTATCATCGAATTTGTTGAGGAAGTGCGCTTCAGCTAGTCTTCTCGATGGAGGTGAGACAATAGCTTACTTTTTGCTAATAAAAGGTTAAAATCTTGACATATTTTACTTTAGGATCCTTGTCGTTTTTCTCTAATGTACGTATTTACTGGAATATGTGCAAAATGTTTTTTCAGCTTGATATCGTAGTCGTTTATAAATTTTATGCAGTGACTATGTTCCTATTTTACTAATTATGCTTTGTACATTTTTGAATCATTCTCTTCATATGCCAGGATAGTTTCTTTCAGGATAAATGGTATTTTCATATGTAATGAAGCAGAAACAGATTTAGTGTATGTTCTTGTTTTGGTTCCCTTGTCCGTTTGTTTCGCCCTTTTCTAGAGCGACCAAGCTGACCAAACGATGTCTCAATCTTAAGGGCCTTCGTATAATTGGATCTTAATTAGAATACCATATTCTGGTAAAATACAAAAATTTTCATGAGATTCTGAGATCATAAGTAGCTTGATTTCGGGTCTACTTCAAAATTTGTCTCATTACTAAACCAAGTAAGTTGCTCTTCAGTTTTCTGTGACTTCATTCAAAGAAATTTATGATTATCTAAAGTACTACTTGAGTGATAAATTTACTTTGTGTCTAATTGAAGAACTTCACTGGAAAACAAGCTCCATATGGTTAGTTTTGTTTCTTGTACCGAAATGAAGCAGCTATAAGAAGAAGGAAATACATATTTTGCGGCAATGGCAGAACATTGGTTATCAGGACATTGTTGTTTCATTAAATCGTGTTGAGTTCGTAAAATATAGTAACATACGTTGCTCACCCTATTCCGGATATATATTCTTGTTCCCTTTGTGATTGCCTTTCATTGGTATATCTATAGATAATGGTCTTTTTCACTAATCAATGTGCTTTTAAAATTGTCTTCCAGAACAAAAGAAGCAAAAACTTTCTGAAATCAAAGTTGGACTGGATGAGGAGGAGTCTATGGTATGCTTGCAATTTCCCGACCTAAACCATTATGTTGTAATTCCAAATTCTAGGAGTTGAACGGGACATGAATTTGTGTTTCTCTAGATTCGGAAAATGGACCTCGAGGCTAGAGGTTTGCAGGCAAATGTAAAGGCAGTACTACTTGCGAAGCTAAGGGAATATAAATCCGATCTTAACAACTTGAAAGCAGAAGTTAAAAGGATTACATCAGCTAACCTGAACCAGGCTGCACGCGATGAGTTGATGGAATCTGGAATGGCTGAATCACATACAGTATGTTGGCTACGATTTTAAACAACTTATTTATTTTTTCTCTAACTAGCTTCTTCTCAAATTCGAAACTACGGATATCCATGGGGTTTCATAGAGGTTGTATTGCTTAAAACATGTTCAATGTTTTCACGTTTTGCTTTTCAGACCCTGTTGTCTTTGTTCATTTCCAAAACCGCTTTTCTGATTCGTGAATATAGGTTTCAGCTGATCAAAGGGCAAGGTTGATGATGTCTACTGAGAGACTAGACAAGTCCAGTAACAGGATTAGAGAGGGTCGAAAAACCATGTTAGAGACGGAGGAGCTTGGTGTTTCTATACTCCAAGACCTGCATCAACAGAGGCAATCTCTCTTACACGCCAATGACACGGTATTACCTGACTAAAATTAACATGGTTTGTCTATTCATACATACTTTCTTCATCTACATCTTAGTGTGAGCACAATTGCTCGGCTCTTCTCCTGTTATTACGTTCGTGCACGACCAAAATTAATGTGATTGATGTTTCTATTGTAGCTCCATGGAGTGGATGACAATATTAGTAGGAGTAAAAGAATCATAACCAACATTTCGAGAAGGATGAACCGGAACAAATGCATCGTTGGGAGCATCATTGCAGTTCTTATCGTTGTAGTCATTTTGGTTCTGTACTTCAAACTTAAATAATGAAGCCTTTTCCTTCCCAGCTGTTTGTTTTTTGGTCTCACAGAAACAGTGTTAAGTGTTCTGTTTCTGTTTTTTTCGATTTTGCTTTTGCAGGTTTGTCAAGTTTGTCAGGGTTTGTATTGACATTTATTTAGCACAATTTGGATGCAATACCGACTCTAATATCGTGTTTGTGCTCTTCATATTTTCTTCGATATTTCAGCTGAAATAGCATGATTGTTTGCGTTAACAAGCTGAACAATGGCAAAGCAAAGAAAAATGAAAGCAAACCTGAAAAGTGATGGCAACTTTAAACAATCAACAGCTAATGCATTATATCTGCTCAACAAAGCAAAATTTTGTTCAAAAGGATGGGGTATCCCAAGAGAGCAAGGTAGTATATTTCCACAATACAAAATCTTGCAGAATTGTTACAGTCAATAATAGTAAATAACTATACAAACAAAAAGCTTCCAAAAATGAAAGAGGCAATCAAGTAGCCGATCGTTTTGAAAAGGTGGCTGCTCGTTTTGAAAAGGTGGCTGCTCATTACGTCTTCATCGCTTTCTTCCACTCTAATGTGCCAATTTCCATAGCATCTATATGCTGACTAATAACACAAGAACCCATCTGAATATCATGAATCATATACACGACATCCTGCAAAACACATAAATTAGCTAC
This sequence comes from Embelia ribes, assembly GCA_001753735.1. Taxonomy (NCBI): domain Eukaryota; kingdom Viridiplantae; phylum Streptophyta; class Magnoliopsida; order Ericales; family Primulaceae; genus Embelia; species Embelia ribes. Next base: position 3,242 of record MKEJ01013257.1, read on the forward strand.
AAGAGTATGCCATGAACCAAAAGTAACCAATAGAGACAAATTATCTTGTTCCCACTACTTGTTTTAACTCTTTCAGATTCTAAAAGAATTGAAACAACTTATTTCCGATACTTTCAGATAAAAGAATATATATGTGTGTGTGGGTGTGGGCGTGTGTGTTACTATTTATTAGCAACTCAGAATTCAACACCTGAAACCGGCATATGCAACAAATAAGTAGACGACAAGCTTTGGTTCGGAAAAAGGAGGAGATTCTACTTTGAGTATGGTACCCAAAGTGCCCAGAAAATAAAATAGCAATTGTGAACAGAATTTGAGAGTGCATTGTTACCTCCCATGCCACTGCAGCAGCTTTTGATCTTGCCCTCGTATGTACAGCCTTCACAGCCCTCGTCTTTTCATGGAAGTCCTGAATGTGTGAATTTATTACTGAAGAACATTAAAAGAACACAGTAATCACTTCAAAACCTAAAATTTGATTTAACAAGGCTTTAATAACTGGTACTACCTTCACAGCTAAGTCGAGAACCGTCAGTTTGAACCTTGAAGATGCCAACTGTTCCTTAACGTGCTGGACACAATTAATTGATTAGCAACAATTCACTAAATAGCCAACAACATGTCAACAACAAATGAACTGGAATTAAAACATGCACTTAACTATATTCAAGTGGCTTTTTTTTTCCAGGTGACTTTTGCATGGAAAAACATAATTGGTAACAATGTACTCAGTTCAACAAATGAAACTCACAAAACCATTGCTATAAGTAAATGTGGTAGTCTAACTTTTTTTCCTAACTTAAAAAGAACCATGGCTTCACCCTTAAAAAAATGCACAAATTACCGTTAGAAGTACGTGAAAAGCAGTCTCGCTTCCAGCACGTGCACATTTGGTTAACAAGCCATCAATCTTCCAAAACGATTCATCTGAGTGAGAGATACACGAGTCGTCAAAAAGTACGGCTTTCAAAACATCTTTCTCCCTTGCAAAGTCCATGAAGTCTTTGCAGCTGCAATGAAAGCAAACAGTTCGACCAAAAATCAAAAGCAGCAAAGGATTTTCTAAATAGTCTAGACATTTCAAAGATCAAGTTCAGGACCCCTTTTTTTATAAGTAAATATCTATTACTATTATAAAGCAAACACTCTTGATGCGGTTAAAAGTGAAGCCATTTCCATTTTTATGTTTACCCATTTTACGCTTCATTGAATGGGTTGACAAGTCATTAAAAGGGTTAAACTTGGTATTTACACTCCTTACACAACCACATACCCTAGCCCACGTACATCCTCGCTCATTTTAACTTCCTTATTTTGAGCCATGGAGTTCAAAGAGAGATGCACTCTTTAACTTCTTCTCATTAGGGAAATCAACTCAGTAAAGAGGGAAAATTAAATTGAGTCTTATCAGATTTGGCCGAGATGAAAGAAGGCAATTTTAATGTATCAAGGGATATAATAAAAAAAAATGGAATGGAGCACGTATTGCGTGTGTGTCATTCGCTAGTATTAAAGAAAAGTAACACCTTAAGAGACCAAACCCTGTACAAGACCCCACTAATGAACCGCCAAAAGAGAATCTACAAAAATCAAGTTCTAGACACTAACATCAACAAACTACGAAGCACGCATAATCAGCAACTAGTTTAGGTAAATTATTAAGGAACTCCTTTAACTAATTGCAAATAATTTAAAAATAAGTTCCTCATTCATTTGGAAGGCAGCAAATGCAGGAGAAAGTGAAGTAATCTCTCACGCAGGAACAACATTCGAGTGGCTGAATGATCATGAATGGTGGGTGACATGAGTGAACTGATGTTCTCTCACCCAGTCATCCATGCAAGGAAAACTTTCGAATAACTCGTGTTTTCTCACAACATTTTCTAGACTATAATTTTAGGTTAACTTTTTCCAATGTCATGGTACAAAATTTGGCATCTTTTCAAAGATAGAGAAAAAAGGTGTTACACTGATGTTGCTTTCGCAAAATTGGCATATCCATCCCCAGACTTGCCCAAGAAAACCATGACATGTCGTAGTACATCTATGTTCAAGTCAGAAATAGATGTCCTCTTCCTCTTCATTGCCTGTAGGAAAATTTGTAAGCTTACATAAGTCAGAGAGCAGAGAAAATATACAAAAAAATGAAATTCAAATGTGTTAAAAGCACATCATAAGCAAGACCACACTTGGCCATACCTTGTAATAGCTACTATGTAGTACCACTGCCCGTAAAACTGTATTGCTGCACAATCAGAAAGAAACAAGGTCGTCAAATCGTATTTTGGTCCCGTATCGTTTTTTATATTTTTTGGTATCATCTCATTTTATATCGTGTATCGTAAGATTTTTTAACACAATCATATTATGTTATAAAAAAATATAAATATCACTTGGAGTTACATAATGAAATAGCCAGAAAATGTTTCTTTTGAGTGACTCTATTTTTAAAAATTAGAGTACACCATTAGGTAATTTTTAGAGTTAGCGTCGACATAAAGAAATAGCGGTTTATTAATTAAAAATTTTGAAATATGTGCAGTAAGGATAGAATATCACTGAGATTGACTATAAAAACAGTAAGTTGAGGAATAACTTATTTTTAATTAGTGGAATTTTAGAAATTTTTTGAAAACTTTTAGAGCCTTCTAGACCCAACTTTGGAAAAAGGGAGAAAATGTTATATAATAATTATAATAAAAAAATATAATATATGATGTAATAGTTAGAAGCTTCTCCTGACTCTATTTTTAGAAATTATAGTACGGTAATTTTTGGAGTTAGAGTTGACCTGAAGGGAATAGTGATTTATTAATTAAAATTGTTAAAAGGGGATACTCAACCTATAAAACAAGTAAGAGTGGTAATAACTTATTTCTAATCGGTATAGTTTTAGAAATTTTTTGGAAAATTTTGGAAACTTCAAAACCCAATTTTAAAAGAAGAGAGAAAATATTATATAATAATTATAATTTAAAAAAAAGAAAAATATTATATAAAAATTATTATGCATAATGTTAGTATAAGAGCATCTCCAATTGGCTCAACAAATAGTACTTTTTATCTATTTTGCTGAGTCAATCTACAAAAAAGAGTTCCAACCGGCTCTCTATTTCACTCTCTATCCTGCCTAACCCCTTTCTTACTCATCAAATGTAGCTAACGAACTTCTCCCTCATCAAAGCTCTCTCCCTCCAAAATATTGCTATCTTGCTTTTCTTTTTGGTGCAAAAAAGCTTAAATTTGATACGTGGCACGACATGTCATCATTTTGGCGCTAAAATAGAGAGCTTGTTTGGAGTGCATTTTAAAAAGTTGTTAGTTAAAGTAGTAAATTGAATAATTAAATTTATTTTGAATAGCTATTTTGCTGAGTGTGATTGGAGATGCTCAAACATAGTACCTTAAGTACATTACATTTATAATATGTATAAATCTATAAATGTACAAATTAAGGTACGTATGTTGTGATTTGGCTAACGAAATAGATAAGGGCTTTCCAAAAGATGAGTCAATTGAAAAAAGTAAGCTAAGTATGTTGTGATTTGGCTAAGAAATTGACGATTGAGCTTCCATATTTACTAAATTTCCTTTAATTTTTTATTATAGAAATTATTTAAAATATCATAATATCGCCTAAAAGATAATACACAGCTGTGTCATGCGATTTGTCTTCTGTATCAAACGATTTTCTCATTTTTCCGATACACCTATCCGATTGTATCGGAGAGACTGCGTATCGTGTATCGTACGATTTTAACAACCGTGGAAACAAAATGGCCACTGTCTCAACAGCGTAAAATATAGAGATTACAACATTCGATAACATAAATTGCTAAAAGGAATGAAAGAGAGACGAAATAAGAAGAAAAAAGTAGTGCCCAATTATAGACAGTTCGCTTTTTTGCATCTCTTCTTCCCTAATTTCAACAATTTCAAAATTCTTCAATTCCAAAGAACTTATGATGCAGATAAAATTGTTACATAGTTCCTACAAATTTATCTATTATCTTTACATATATAAACATCATAAATTTCAAACATCTAATATCCAAGAATGATTTAAGTTCTAAATTTATATAATATTCAAATCTTTCCAAGATTTGTTAAGTTACAAATTTCACTAAAAGCTGAAGTGGTTAATATGGGAAACTTCTTATTATTTACATCATCCACAAACACAACTCAACACATCTTGAGGAGAATCGAACCCATGATCTAGGTTCTAATACAATTTAGGGTACTAATCTATTACTATTATAAAGCAAACACATTTGTTGTTGCGGTTAAAATTGAAGCCAACCCCAATTTTTAAATTTCCTATTTTACCCCTTAATGATTCTTAAATTGCTGGCTTCCACTATCCAAAGTAAGGAGAAAATCGGGATTTAATATTTCCCACTACCCCACGTCTGCCCTATAAGAACAAACCACTAACTACTCTTTTTCAAATTGGGAGAAAGAGAGCAGCAACTATTTACACCTAACATTCAATTATTTTATACAATTGTGCACGCATTAGGTGTACGTCATTCGCTAGTTCTACTAAAAACCAAGTTGTTAGCTGGGGGGGTTGCAACTTCTTAAACATTTTCAAAGTAAATTCATCTTCGCACAAATTCTGAATTGAATTCATATAAATTTATCAATAACCAATAAGAACAAAGGTTCTGGAATAACAGCATTCGATTGAAAAACATAACATTTGAACTGAATAATTCATAGATAAAAGCATTCACTTCCAATAAAAAATTGTTAAAGCCAAAATGAAAAAAGGGAACCCAAGAGGTTGGGCTAGTGCTCTTATGACCAAACTCATGACTTACAAGCATGAGGTTGGTAGTTAGAATCACATGGGTCATCCTTTGGGCCACACTTCCTAGCGATTTCTAGGTTGAACCTGGTCCGTATTGGGAATTATCGTGAGTGCGAGGCACTGGACGTGTGGACTGGACGTGTGGTACAAGCCGATACGGAAAACACAGATATAAAAAAAAAAATATGAAAAAGGGGGAAATGAACCCTTTAGAACCATCGCTAATCAAAGATATATATTTAATACATACATAAATACATACATATATATATATATATATATGACAATAAAATGCATCATTTGATTGTGAACCGACAACCGGATTTGGGCTATTTTAAACCTAGTATGTGAAGATCAATAATGAGGAAATTATAATTACCTATTTCGGAAATGGGGGATACAATACGGCTGTGCCAACGATTGAAAATAATTAATCGTTCGGTTTCTCTGTCTGTTTCTACTTTATCCACCCTGTGTAGCAGAATCTGTAATTATAGTTATTAATTTAAGGATCCTGAGGTCTCAGCAGGGGATGTAGCTCAAATGGTAGAGCGCTCGCTTTGCATGCGAGAGGCACGGGGTTCGATCCCCCGCATCTCCAATATTATCTTTATTTATATTAATATAACATATTTTGAAGCTCATAATTAAAAGAATTATAAATAAACCATCATATTTTTAAGGTAAAAAATACCACTATGTAATTTCAATGTTACGAAGGATTTTGTTAATATATAATCATATCGTTAAGTTATCTATTCTATTATTGATTAATGGATATTATTAAGATCCTTTAAAGTTTATTCTTGTTTGAATACGACAGGACAATCACCTTTACGTGAAGATTAAGGAAAATCCATGTTAACTTTATTTTTTTAATATAACATATTTTGAAGCTCATAATTAAAAGAATTATAAATAAACCATCATATTTTTAAGGTAAAAAATACCACTATGTAATTTCAATGTTACGAAGGATTTTGTTAATATATAATCATATCGTTAAGTTATCTATTCTATTATTGATTAATGGATATTATTAAGATCCTTTAAAGTTTATTCTTGTTTGAATACGACAGGACAATCACCTTTACGTGAAGATTAAGGAAAATCCATGTTAACTTTATTTTTTTAATATAACATATTTTGAAGCTCATAATTAAAAGAATATAAATAAACCATCTTATTTTTTAAGGAAAAAAATTTCACTATGTAATGTCAATGGATGGAAGGATTTTGTTATCTTTCCTATTATTAACCAATGGATATTATTAAGATCCTTCGAGGTTTATCGCTTTTTGAATATGACGGGACAAGTCACCTATAAAATAAGTTGCACTTATCATTATTGCTTCCAATAAGAAATGGTTTACAAACAAAATAAAAGATAGGCGCATGTTTGTCAATTTAAAGTTTTCATTCTACTATTAATAACCACAAAATATTGCTACTTATTAAAAATTTATATGTTTTCTATACATAATTGGCGTTGCATTAATCTTTACTCCCGTCACTTTTATTAAAATTAGGAATTGGGATGCTTGATGCTTCATTTGTTAGAAATTAGGGAAAGAGATTTATTCTAATAGGCTTAATACCCAATGATTTTAGCCTTAGTATAAGTTCTAAATGTGTACATTTAGTATTTCATTTGCGCATACCGATCGTCTCATTAATAATGAGTGATCTCCTTAACAATTGTTCTCAGAACCAAAATTTGAGAATCGTGGATATGACTCTCCATGCTGCCGAAGTCATGTAGTTTGGCGGTTAAAGTAAGTGTTGGTAGTCACATACGGGAACACCATCGGAATCATGTGGTGACGTGATCAAAGTTATCTTTAGAGTCGCGCGATTAATTTTGTATAGATGAAATATGGATACGAAGTATGGGGATAACGATTTAAAAGGAGTTCATCGATATGGTTATACAAGACAAAGATTATTGGTAATGTATGATTCTACATTATTTAATGAGCTTATTATCCAATTGATTTGGCATGATAGGTGAATGTTTTAAATTTGATGGAGATTTTATACATTCATAGGAAATTTCTACATATATCTATTCATTTATTGACACGTAGGATAGAGACTATTTACACATAGAAAAACCATTTATAATAATATTGTTAGTCTCTCTCTTACGTGTCAAATTATGAATAGATGCATGTAAAAATTTCTTACATACTTGTATGTAAGAAATATTCGCCCATTTAAATTTGTACCCTTGTGCGTGCATATGAGTTGTCCTTGTCCCTAATGCTCGGAACCGAATCCGTCACCTTTTCGAGATTTAGGGAATATATTGTAATATTTGAAACTATGGGACCAAATAGAATGTATCTTAAATGATGAACAACTTTCTTTCTATTTCCATTCAGATCACGATTTACACTCCATTTTTTTCGACTTAATTGCACCAATGATCCCCATATTTTCACTTCAAATTATTTGTATCTCCCATTATTTGAAATGTAACAGTAACAGTCCCGCTTGGAATGAGCGACACTATTGGTCCTTATTAATCACTTGAAACCATTTTAAATATTGCAATTATTTGACCAATATGCGATTTATCTAGGGCTATAAAATCAATTTTTATGACAATTCACGTCGATATTGTGTTCTAGTTTAAGGAATTCTGAATAATAATTCGAGACAAAAATTATACAAAAAGGGACCGAACATGCCCAATTCCTTAAAAAGGGGACCAAACAAGTCTCTTTATCAAACCATTGGTACTATTACTTTTGAAACTTAAAACTACACTTCAAACTATGGGACCATTCTTTTATTTTATATTTTTATTTTTTGGGTTAAATCAATCTATCTAAATTCCAACAATGAATTAGTTAATATTGTTCGGTCCCTCTCACAGTTTTTGTGGTTGTTTGTTTGATGGGAGAGAGAATGTGGAAAATAATAGGTGTGATGATTGCTACAGTAGCTATAGCATCAGTATTTCCAGGTACGGTTGATTCGATGCGGTTCGATCTACAATCGGGGACCACCAAATGCATAACGGAGGATATAAAACACAACGCATTGACTGTGGGCAAATACGGCGTCGTTAACCCCATGCAAGGCTACCCCATCCCCGACACTCACAAGATCACTGCCAAGGTCTCGTCGTATTACCTATTTTATCTGTACACAAATTATTGTACCTTATGGTTGATATTAAAAAAATATAAATTTAATATTTTTTGTATTTTTATAAAATATTATGTGCAATTATTTATGGATTATCATTTGTGATATTCTTGTTGGAAACTTTAATTGGGAATGACTATTTAGACGAAGAGGATTGAATTAGTCAAATAGGAAAGTAGTAGAACAGGAATCTCCATAATTACTAATAATAATTTTATTTTTCTATTTTAGATAAATAAAATATTGTACTTTTTACCAATTTGGAATGTCCATCATCGTTAGTGATTTTAGAATTTAATAGGAGCTTATTTGGTCATTTGTACTTTATTCTCATTTCGAATTCCTAATTTTTGAATATTCGCTGAAAGTATGTGCGGGTCAAATTGAATTTATTATTTTATTTGTGGACAGAGGGAGTGCATATTAATATCCAATTTTTTTTTTCTTTTTGTCGTCGGGACTCAGTATAGCATCATCAGTATTTAGGTAGTCCCGGTCCATTAAAGACTATATTTTGTCAATTTAAACTTGTTTTTATTGGTTATTGTACTTTGTTGATTCTGGTTTCTCTTCGTATATGTGTTTTATCAATTAATTTAGTTATCTCAATATACACACACCTAATATACTCGCAATATATATATTGTGACGGATGTACGGGCATACTAGAAAGCATAATTAGACGTGGCTTCAATTGAGGGAAGATAAGACGAAGTCGTCTTGGGTGGTTTCAGCATGTAATAGAGAGAGCTATGATAGCATTTGTTGGAAAGAGTAAGAGTGCTTTCGATGGAAAAGAAAGAAGAAAAAAAAAAGGGTAGAAGCTAAATATCTAAAAACACGTTTGTAAGTGATGCAAAAAGACATGTTAATTATATAAGAAATAGGTAAGTTGCCTCGGATGGAAACGACTGACATGGTAAAATTGACTTCAATAGTACCAACCCAAATTCTTGGGATTAAGACTTTGTTTCTTGTAGGCATTGCGATTGCAGTTCTAGTCACCATCTGTTTCTGTGTGTGTGTTTTTTCAGTTTACTGAAGTTTTTACCTTTTGTTTTGGGACTGGTATTGCAGATATTTTGGGGTAGCTCGATTAAAAATTACTCCTCTGGGAATTAGCATTTGTGCAAAAGCTAAAAATATTTCCATAAGAAGAGATATCTGGAAGGCCCATATTATCTAGATTTTAGATTTGAGATTTGAATGGCTAGTTATGCAGGGGCGGAACCAGGGAATCGTGTAGAAAATTTACGGGTTGGTGAAATAACATACAAAAAAGTTTTGCACTAAAATTTACCACAAAAAATTATGGGGGATGCCGCAAGTTGCAGCCACCCCTAGCAAACCTTTAGTTTTAGCATCCTAAAAAATGGCTTTGTTGAGAGTGGCCGCTGCCCATTTGTGTTTTATATTCACTTATTATTATTAGGTTGGGTACAGGAATTTGCTTATCAGATTTGGAAGATGAAGCAATGGTGAGGAATAAACATTTTTGGATCATTTTTCTATTCATTATTATTTTGTGTAGTATTGATTTCTATTGAGATAGAGACGAATTAGTTGATTATAGTTTAATATCAGAGACGACTCCTCACCAAGTGCATTGTTTTCTTTTTCTGGTTAAAATAACTTGCTTACACAGGTTACATCTCCCTATGGGAACAATTACCACACGGGTGAACATGTCGAATCTGGTACATTTGCATTTACTGCAGCTGAGGGTGGTGATTACATGGCTTGTTTTTGGGCATCTGATCACAGGCCCGCCGTGTCATTATCGGTTGAGTTCGATTGGAAAACTGGTGTAGCCGCGAAAGATTGGTCCAACGTTGCAAAGAAAGGACAGATTGATGTAAGCAACTAGTAGCTTCATTTGCTTGTTCATATTTGAACTTCTATCAAGAGTTGGAGACAGAGACATATATTTTCACAAACATGCTCTTACAAATAATACCAGCACGTGAAATTACTAAGCTATAATTGTGAAAAATGTGAGGTGTCATTAGTGTGCACATATTTTTTTTCGGAGTGTACATTAGCATTTTGTCGTGTTTCTTTTCTAGGAATTAAGTGGTAGCTTTTCTTTTGACTCTTCCATTTAGAATGTTATGTCGAAATACGTAGTATATCACTGGTTATGATCCCAGAAACTATTTTCTTAGTTCCAAAACGGAATTTCTGCAGAAGCCACTTGACAAATTGGTCCTAAAACAGTTTCATCAACTATATCCATGGATTCTTTTCCGTCTTGTTTTGTGAGCTTGATTTGACAAACCATTCACTTTTTCGCCTTGTATTTAAATGGAGTGATTGTGCTTAAATAAGGATTGGAAGCCCCGAGCCATTCCTTGAAGTTCTTCATGCAATTTTAGTTAGCTATATTTTTCTAGGTTGATACGCATTTCTTGTGCTGTTTTTTCCACTGGTATTGCTGGGGACAGTACCTTTTCCACAGCTTAGCGGAATATGAAAATGGTAGCTTTTGTTGTTATATTGTGATAATGAAAAACGCAAAGAATCATTTATCAAGAAGTTTCATAGAAATCCATGAGGTGGTTTTTCTATTTCAGTTCCTCTTCGGAGGCCAACTTATAAAGAATAAGCCATTGTTTCTCACTAATCAAACAGTATGGAGTTTTGCTTCTTCACGGTATGGAGTTTTGCTTCTTCACGTTCTTTGTATCTTTCGTTATTTTGAATCTCGGCTGTTGCCGTCGCCTAAATCTTTCAGTGGTTTACTCTTGGTTTCAGTTCCTAAATTAATCCATTTGTATCTTGTTTGACGATATATGCCATACTCATCATGCATAATTACTCTTAGATGATGGAAATTGAGCTGAAGAAAATGCACGACACTGTTACCTACATCCACGAGGAAATGTTTTATCTTCGTGAAAGGTACGAGCAAATATACAATGGGTTTGTTTGGTTGCAGTTTTTAAGCAAATAAACTAGTTTATTTCTGATTAAAAAAAAAGTTGGATGCATCCAGCTTAAAACTTCCAGCTTATTTAGGCCAAAACAGCAAATTAGCTCAGCTTTTAAGCATTTTGTACTTATAAGATGCAACCAAACAAGCCCACTGTATTACTTTTTAACTCAGTGTCTGTAGAAAAATATAGCAGCAGAGTGACTCTCTTGAATTCTGTGTGTGGCCATATAGGGAAGACGAAATGCAGAAGCTAAATACAGCGACTAACTCGCAGATGGCCACCTTCAGCTTTGTCTCTCTCGTTGTCTGCTTATCTGTCGCTGCTTTGCAACTCTGGCACCTGAAGACCTTCTTCGAAAGGAAGAAGCTCCTCTAGTTTAGCTGTTGTTGGTATCGTGTGCTAGTTGCCCATGAATATTAATGTTTCTATGTTGATTTTGATGACTTTGAACTGAACCTTTTTTAGCTTAGAGCTTTTGCTTTTGTTGAGATTTTGTGATCCCAAGTGTGTACCAAAAGTTACAAAAAGTCGTTAAGCTCTTTTGAATACGAATCATAAGTTGAATTTTCAGTATGAAAATTCTTTGTAACTTTTTAAGACCTGTGAGTTCAAGTCATTCTTATCAAATTGGATGCAACATTTAAGCAGTTTCGAATCTACTGTCAAGGTGCTTAGGTTGCACGGAATCTCCATCGCTAATTTTCCATTACTTATTATTAAAGCAGAAGCCGCTGCCTTTGGTACTACTCTTATTTTACACGATCCACGAACGAAACTTGTTCTTAGTAAAACACATACACTATACGATGAAAATATTTGTACATGTCTCAAAGCATGAAGTCTCTCCTTATTTGCTTATGAAGCAGGGAGTGTTCACATGATATGTTGTGAAAAATGTTCTCTTAGTTGAAAACGTATTCTTCTATTTTGCTTAATAATTTCGATTCATGCTCAACCATTTTAGTGGTAAAAATAACATGAATAGTAAGTAGATTTGTTTACCGAATTTTTAGTCTTGCCTTCAACTATTTCACAACATTAAACATCTTAATATATTTTATCATGGTAAACAAGAAAATACAGTTATCCTAGATACAATCAAATCGAGCCCAGTTTGATCAAATTTTTAAAGTGACTATTCAATTCTAGTTTTTCTGTTGGGACTCGGTCACGAGTCCTATGTATTTTTCGTAAGTAAATAATCAGACTTGACTCGATCATATCAACACTTAATCGGACCTCATCAGAATTCCAAAATAATGCGTGAATGACGAAATTAGTCTTGGGATGACGGACCTCCAGGGATGTTATTGTGCAGTGTACTTTGGCAAGAATAGTAGTAGAATTGGCAACCTTTTGGGCTGTACTCAGGGGCAAAAGCAGGGGGTGGTAGGAGGCTACGCCCCCAACCATGATAATCTCTTTAGAAATTTGGTATAGATTTAAAAAAAAATTAAATATAAAATTAAATAATTTATACTGTACAACCCCTCAAGAAAAAAATGTAAGAACTTTAGTAGCATTTGCCCCCGCTATTCGGATATCTTGATTTTGTGCTCCTGTAATGAACTCGTGTTGCATCCTGAGAATAGCGTGCTTTGGCAAGAATAGTACCAGGATTGATTAGTGTAAGGTCCCGTAAAGTCTGT
>MKEJ01013267.1:943-15962 GCA_001753735.1 Embelia ribes
TTATTAGTGATGAAGTACAAACAAATATTAATAGGGGTATTTTGGTCATTTGTCTTTAATTCAGAATTTAAATTTGAAATTGATTAAACTTTGTTGCAAGTCAAACTATCCGGTTATTCTTGGACGGAGGGAGTAGCTTGTATTCGTGATCCGATTATGGGTCCTTCGAGGTGTATGCTATGCTTCGGAAGGAGCATTTAGTAAGTTCAGTGACTAGAGATCGAACGTTATGCTATCGATATTTGGTTGTTGTTTGTTTGCTTGAAGTGATGTGGAGAAAGTGTCAATTCCTATTAATTTATTTCAGAATTTATGTTTGCGATCATAGCATCAGTGACTTCATCATTATTATCATCCAAGCCTTAAAATCCCAATAAATTGTGGTCGCATAAATGGGGCCATAATAAGGGAAAAATCAATCTTAGTTGCCATATTGCATTTCATCACGATTTTCGAGACCCTTTCATTCAAGGTTTACATTCAACCATTCCAAAAGCCAACTTCACAGCATTTTTATTTTACATTCCTTAATTTACTGTTCCTTTGCATTCCGAAAATACAGTAGATTGTTTTTTCATATCAATATGTAATGTCTCGAAATCTAGATCAGTGGATGGTTTTTGTTGGTGTAAATTTGTAGGCACAGGTGCTCAGCATGCTTAAAACAATTTAAGAAAAAAGAGCTACTTGTCGAGCACATGAGGGCCTCATACCACTCAGTTCATCAGCCCAAGTGCAGGGCGTGCCAAAAGCACTGCAAAACATTTGAATCTTTGAGAGAGCATCTTACAGGTGAGATTCTTTTCATTTTAATTATGTTATACACTGATAACTTAATCGAGGTATACCTGTCCATGAGAAAAATGTAACATATTTTTGCCGTAGTTACTGTCAATTGAATGTGCTATAGGTCCACTGTCAAAAGGGAGTTGTTCAAAGATCTTTGCAGACCAAGGTTGTAGCCTTTGTTTGAACCTTTTAGATAGCTCGATAAGCCTTGGTGAGCACCTCAGAAGTTGTAAACTACCAGCGCCTTTTCCCCCGGTAAGATTGTCTTCAATACTTTGAAGCATTTTTGTACGAATTTTGACTTTGGTGAAGTGCAGAAACCTATAGTTGCTGCTATATATTCTATTTCTTGTCACTAAACATGCCCTTAAAAGATGAACCAAAATCTTACATATATTTTTTCTGAATGTTATTGTTAATTCTACTGTTACAGGAAATACCATATCCAAGATCTGAAGGTGATTCTTCACCAGATTACAGTGTGGCTACTTGCGAACTTGTGGCAGATTTTGACGTGGTTGGTGGTTTCTCCTGACTCTGAAGATATTGATTTTTCACAACCATGATGGAGAAATGAGGGACTTAGCGCTATTATACATCCGTGTGCGCTTTTTTCTTAGTGTTAACTGCTTTCATTTCACATCTGCAGGTAATGTATTGTACGAAAGCGGAAAGGGGTACTTCATTCCCGATGGAAGGAGACTATATACATGGTTCTGAAATGGTTGATGGTGAAATTGATGGCCCCACTGAGGTATGCCCTTGGATTTGCCTCGTATTGTTTTCTTTTCAATGTTAAGCGTTTTATGTAACTTGTGTTTTGGATGCAGGAAATGTCATGCAAGAGATCCCAAACTGAAGATTTATATTCAAACAAGAGTGACCACATGGATTATGAAGCAATTACTGTTGATCGTGAAATGGTTTACGGTGGCAAAAGAGACAGTTTGGTTAATATTTGTTCTACGGTATGCCTCGGCAATTTAGATTATAATTTTCTTCTATCAACTTTACTGTGCATAGCAGAAAGGCATAATTCTGCCGTTATGATAATATTCAGGTATGCTTTTTTTCAATTTGTTGGGTGTGTTTGGTTATGAAATTATGTTTTTTTGTTTCTATCTTCATTCTCATTTTTGAGGGTATAGAGCCTATGATTAGCGAAACTCGTGAAACCGTCATCTTCTTTTTCACTCTGAAAAGTTTCAGCAACTAAAGGAAGTTACTTAAAACTGGGTTTTTCTGGTGAAAATTTGCTTAGAATTGTTTCGGAAACCAACTAGATAAAGGCCTTTGGCGACCAACATATTCTGTTTGCACACCCTCTGAAAAGTTAGTATCAACTGATGCAGGTAATATGCTATCCGGGAAATTCACTTGATATTTTGCTTCCTGATAACAAGAGTTGCAAGAATGGTCCGGAAGCAATTACATTAGATCACTTGACATTTGTGCCAAAGCATGCCTTATTGATGAAGATGAGAATTTGATTTTTCAGACATATGTTGAACCTCAAATTCTAGTCACTGATTATAGGTATTAGGTGCTTCTGCTTCAATGTTTATCCACTGCAATATGTCCTAAAATGTTGTTCCAGGGCTTGCTTATCATGATACGTTTTATCCCAGATATGACATTACTGGTATAACAGAAGAACATTTAGAAGATGCTATGCCGCCAGAGGAAGTGCAAGATAAAATTTTACAGATATTGTATAACTGGGAATCCATCGTAAAAGCAAGGTTGGATGGTGGAAAAGCGAAACTATTGGTTGGTCATGATGTGGAACATGATTTGGATTGCTTGAAAATGTGTTATCCTGATCACTTGCTCAGGTAATCTTTCTTCACTACGAAAAAATGAAAAACAAACACCTTACATACTTACATTCCGCTTAGTCAGAAGGATTTGATGAAGACAATAGAAACAACTTAGTGAAGTTATTGATAGTATTAGTTTTGGAAGAATGCTATTGCATGTTAAGCTTTATCGTTGATTACTTTACGTTGGACATCTGGTTAAGGCAATAGATTTTTCGGGGCCATAGTAGTTCATTATTGAAATATATGTTCTTGTTAAGAATAGGTAGTTTATCTGCTGATAGCTATTTCTCTGTTCATGCAGGGATATGGCTCAATATCAATCATTAATGAATGCAAATCTGGTTAGCCATTTACTCGAGTACTCGACTAACATTTCTCAGGCAAGTTTCTCAACTTTCTGATTGTTTCACTCTTATGTTTTTTGGATTGCCCATCATTTTTCTCGCAGTTCTTATATATGTTATTTCATTTTTGGTCAACCAATTATCAAAGCCTGTTGGGTAGTTTTATTTGTTAAAAAAGTATCCTCTTAAACACAAGTTAGTAATCTTAATCCAATATGGGAAATATTGGACTTGGAAATTAAAATTTTATTTCGGTAGAAGGTGATCTCGGAACTGTCACAATTACTCGCTATGATTCTCTCCATATCAGAGAAAACTCATTTTGTTTCTGCAGCAAACATGTTACATTCTGGCCTCTGCAGTGAGGAAAGTCTTTTCTTGCCAAATAATGTGTTCTTTCGGTTCTGTGGTTCTTCATTATTGTGAATAAGGAGGGTTTAAGGACCACTTTGACGTTTTTGTTTAATGACATGGAGTTGTAATTTGTTGAATCCCTACCACACTGTGGGAGAATATATCTATTACGAAGTATGTCTGCAAAGTTAAGACCTGAAAGTCAGTGAGTTTTGTTATACCATGGAACTGGCTTCCAATGTGAATGGTTACTTGCTCTTTCAATTGTCATCACTCATCACCCGGTGTTGTCAAAAGCCTCTTTGTACCTCTCTCAAGGAGAGGGTCTAGCTGCCTAGCGACTTGAAGAAAATCAGGCAAGGCGCCATTAAATAATGCTACCTAGGTGCTTGTCTGGGGAGTCAGGGCATTATAATACCTGGCTCGCAACCTACTCTTTTGAATAAGTAGGGTGGCTTTTTCCTTCCTGTAGAATGGTTTAGTTGGTTTCTTGATTCGTGATGGCATATTGATGTGGTTATATGGATCTTTGCAGGATCATGAAATCTGTAGATGATGCTCTTCATCTTTCCCAAATATTTGCCGTTGCACTGAACCTGGCCTACTTGTAGCCATGTTTGTCTTTTCAATTGTGTGGCAGTTGTTAGATGCGTCGCTAGAAGATGAAAGATTGTTGGAACTGACTCCAGAAAAGAAGTCGAGGTGGCCAATTGGGATTCAAGATATGCAAATAGACAGCAACAATGGCTTCAATGAGAGGAAGGCTGAAAATAAGATGCACAAATTGAACACCATAATGGCTGTTGAGATCATTGGAGAATGTTTTAAGCATACAGTGACCTCCAGGATACTTCACTTGGCACGACGAAACATGTAATAATTTGTATATATTCTTATTATGTAAGCTATTTATGCTGTTTATCGGATTCCTTGTGTTGGATGGAATCTGATTCATACATTACATTTCCCCCCCACTTCAGGCACTCACCCTGGGGATGCTTTGCTCAGCACCTGCAGGTGCTTGTTACAAGCTCTTCAGCATTAAGGAATTCAAAAAATATCAATCCAGAGGTCCTTCTGCAGTTGACGTCGGAGGCTGGCGAAATCCTTTTCCGTGAATCCAAAGCAAGTTCACAGAAACAGTTTCATGCAGTAGTAGTTTCTGAGTCACTTGCGTCTTCTGCTAGTCAATTTCATGGCATAAGCCAATCTGCTGTTTGGCTTCCTTTTGATCTTTTCTTTGAAGATAGCATGGACGGATCCCAAGTGGAAGCTTTTAGTTCTGTTGATGTTCTTACAGGTGCAATTCTTCCTCTGCATCATTGAGAAATTGGAGATTGTTGTTGTTCAATTCTTGAGTGGTTCCTTCTTAGCTATTTGCTACCTTGCTTGGTATACCGTTGAAAGTCTAGATTTGCAGGTTTGGTTAAATCTCTTCAGGCTGTCAATCAAAGTACCTGGCAAGATGCTTTCCTAGGCTTATGGATCGCTGCTCTACGGCTTATTCAGAGGGTGAGAGTCCGTGCATCTCTTTTCAAGTGGTCATTTAGTTTATTTGTTTATGTTGACATATAGGATGCACAAAACTTCCAGAAACAGTGATGGTGACTGCTTTTTTACTCCATCTTTTGTCTTGAATGTGTATTAGTTTTAAGATTGTGGCATTTGTTTTGATGGTATTTTTGGTTTCATATTTTTGTTGGTAGTATGTAGATTATTGCACCAAACTTGAGGTACTCATCTTTATTGTTCATGGAGGAATAAGGATGTACGTTTGAATGTCTCTCAACTTCTGTCTAATGACATCGCATGAGTATACCTTGAAATTGCTGATGAAAATTTCATGGTTAGAGCTGTTGCCATTATGATGTTCTTATCTTTGTTTCTAGTAGGTTACATCATGATTCCCTATTTCTACTATTGGTCAGTGTACATATCAGGAATTTTATTGTTATATTAAAATCCATTGGTAAGCTCGTGTTAGTTTAAAGCTGCTAATTCTCTCCTTGGTTATCTTAGGAAAGGAATGTCAATGAAGGCCCGGTACCCCGTCTAGATACATGTCTATGCATGTTATTGTGTATTGCAACACTTGCAATTTCAAACATTATCGAGGAGGAGGAAAATCCAATGAACCATGAAGCCGAATTCAATGTCAACACTCATATACAAGAGAAACATTTTTCATGGGAGCGCCGTAGAGACTTAGTCTCCAGTTTAAATCAATTGGGTGATTATGAAGGATTGTTGGCCCCGCCCACATATGTTGTTTCACTTGCAAATCAAGCTGCTGCCAAAGCGATGATGTTTCTTTCAGGCATTACAACTTGGAGTGGGTACTTTGATGGTGTCAGTTTAAATGATGTGCATGGGAATTGTTGTAAGTGTTACAATCCATCATATTTCTTAGTTAGCCACTCGTTGGATAAATTAGCCAACATAAAAACTGCATTACTGGCCCAAAGCTCAATGGAGCATGTAAATTTATTCTATCCCAATTTTTTGAGGGCTTGGTGCTGAGCTTTACATCATGTACATCAACAAAGTAATTGCACATAAAAGAAGTCTAGTATTATACCTATATTTTTTTCTAGAATTTGTTTCTTTCGCTGTACCCTGTGTTCTTCCAGTCTACGCCGAGAGAGGGAGAGATGGTTAGGCTATAGTTTTGTGTTTCCAAAAATGGTCACTATTCAAGGTACATTCTGTCATTTTAACCGATACTTCTTATTTCAGCTGGAAACTTGAGACATCTGATCGTTGAGGCTTGTATTGCCAGAGGTTTGCTGGATACATCAGTATATTCGTGCCCTGGCTATGTCAAAGGCCGCAGCAACCAGATACCTCGCAGCATTTCTGGTCAAGTGCCTGGCTGGTCAGCGTTGATGAAAGGTTCCCCTCTGACGCCCTCACTGGTGAAGGTGTTAGTTTCAACTCCAGCTTCAAGGTATCTGATTACTTGTAACTTCTAAATATTTTATTTTTTAGGTCCTTTTTGATGTAGCTCTAATGAGTCAGGATTATCCCAATAGAAGAAAATTGCACATGTTATATTGCTTTTCATTGGGACTACCGGCTGAAAGGCCTTTGTCTTAATACTTTGGTCTTTGCTTTCATGTTTGAATGTAGAGTCATTGGTCTGGTCTCATCTTCTACCATCAACCTGCCCTTTTCGTCTCTGGAAATAAGGCCATCTATTTAAATTTTTTTCCTGAAAATCTAGAAGGATTTTGGAGTCAAATTACGCTGTAAATATGTCCACAGTGAACTGCCTGCATGCTTCATATTTACAGAGAGTATAGATTATAGCCTGGTCTTCAGCAAAACCCTCTTATTTGATTCAAGTTACATGAGATCCTCTTCTTTTACACATTTATACATTGTAAAAAATCTGATTTGATCTTATCAAATTGATGGAAGCTTAGGAGAAATAGAGAAAATATGTGAGATCGCTACCAATGGTTCAGATGATGAAAAGATATACTCCGTGACAATTCTCTGCGGGGCATCTTTAATGCGTGGTTGGAATATACAGGTAGTCCATTCTATGCTGCTGGCATCTCTTAAAAGTTCATTTTCCAGTGACTGCTGAGTTACCTCTCATTAATTTTGCAAAGTAGCCACCTTTAATTTTTTCCCGGTACTTGTCACCAATTAATATTTTTGGTGTGTTCTTGCAGGAGCACGTCGTTCTTTTAATTACGAAGCTGCTGTTGCCACCAATTCCTTCAGATTATTCTGGGAGTGAAAGTCATTTGTTAGGTTATGCCCCAATGCTGAATGTTCTTCTTGTTGGAATATCATCAATTGACTGTGTTCAGATCTTTTCCTTGCATGGCCTGGTATGTTGATCATCTGCAACTTTGTTTCTTGATTACGGTAAATGAAATTTGATAGTGGCTGCAGGATTTGTGAAGAGTGTGTAAGTGGTGTTCATTTTGATATGTCATTTCTCTTCTTTTAATATTCCTGCTGTCAAGTTACATAGCCATTAAAACTGTTTTCTTTAATATTGTCAATGGCGGAGGAGGTTCTCTTGCAAGGTTGCAGGAATATAAGATGGAGTTTTATACAACTAAGCAATTACATGACAAATGTGTCTTTCCTCATCTATGGGATGAAGAATTATTAAGTATTATTTTCACGCACAATCTTTCAAATAAAGAATTGTCTTATCATGCATTTGTGTATGCACATGGGTGATGTATTAGAATCACGATATATACAAATACCAGTTGTCTCCAGCTAACCTGTAAAGTGAAACATAGAATCTTAAAATCTATCGATAAAACAGAAGTGAACTTGGAGTGGGTTAGAGAGAGAACTGCAGGGTGCATACATTGTATAGAAATTTCCCAAGATCTTCAAATTTTGCAATGATTTAGATGTTATCTTGTTTGTTCAGGTTCCACAACTTGCAGCTGCGTTGATGCCGATCTGTGAAGTATTTGGCTCATGCTTGCCCTCTGTTTCTTGGACTCTTACAACAGGAGAAGAAATTTCTCCGAACATCGTTTTCTCCAATGCATTCACTCTTTTGCTTAAACTGTGGAGGTTTGATCGGCCACCTCTTGAAAATGTCATGGGAGATGTAGCTCCAGTGGGATCTAAGTTAACTCCAGATTATCTCTTATTGGTTTACAATTCCCACTTAGCATTATATGCAAGCTCACCTAGGGATAGGAATAAAATTAAGAGGCTGTCAAAATTTTCGATCCCATCATCCACGGAGCCGATATTCATGGATTCCTTTCCCAAGTTAAAGCGTTGGTACTTCCAGCATCAAGAGTGTCTCGCTTCAACTCTATCCAGTCTTGTACCTGGGAGCCCTGCTCATCAAATTTTTGATTTGCTTTTGACCATGATGTTCAAAAAATCAAATCGAGGGGGTCAACCCACGACCTCTGGAAGTAGTAATTCATCCGGATCGATGGCGGAAGAGGCCTCTCTTAAGTTGAAATTACCTGCTTGGGATATTCTGGAAGCCATTCCTTTTGTGCTTGATGCTGCCCTGACTGCTTGTGCTCATGGAAAGTTGTCTCCACGTGAGCTGGTGACTGGTTAGTCCAATTTGTGAACCCTTTGCTTCATTTTTTGACATAGTGTGCATAGTTGCATGTATGGAGTACAAGAAGAGAGGGAGGATGATCTCTAACCTGGCTTTCTAAAGTTTTGCTTGATGGTTATTTTATTTTATTCCTGCAAAAAGTGAAGTATTTATAATCTCTTGGTCTCATAGTCTTCCTTGTTTGATAGGATTGGCCTGATTGCTTCAAATATAAGCATCATGTCTTCTAAAGTTTGGGGAAGCTGGTGATGAAATCTTTTGACCATAAAAATAGTACTGTAAAGTCTGCAAGCTATCCACAGATATGGTTTTGGCGACATGTACTTTTATATTGTAATTTTAACAAAATGCTACGTATATGATTTTTTTGTGTTTGATAACTGTGAAATATCAATGATTTAAAGCCAAATGTTTTCACTTTTTTGTTACTAGTTGGTAATATAATTTTAACTCCCCTTTGGGGTGACAGATTTTCTACCATTCTACCATTATGTAGTCCTCTATTGTCTCTGAAGGAGTTGAGAATTGTTCTCTTTCCTCTTTCTCTTCAGGGCTCAAAGATCTTGCTGATTTTCTCCCTGCATCCTTGCCAACTATAGTAAGTTACTTTTCAGCTGAAGTAACAAGGGGCCTCTGGAAGCCGGCTTTTATGAATGGAACCGATTGGCCAAGTCCTGCTGGTAACTTAGCCATTGTGGAGCAACAAATACGTAAAATATTAGCTGGCACTGATGTCGACGTCCCAAGTCTTGCAGCAGGTATGCTCTTGTTGCTGTTATATAGTTCTTTTTTTTATATGTTTAGATTCAGTAATCATTTGGAGTTGTGAATATGAAACTTCACCTCTGTAATGAAAACTGAAAAACATGTACCGAAGAAAGGCTTTTTAGGCTTTTTGATGTTTCTTCAGAAGTGAAATGTGTCGAGGATTGTAGCTTCATTTCCCTTGGTAGACTTTAGTCTTAAAATATGCTCAAGATAACTCCTCTCCCTTTCGAAACAATAGAAAAAAGAATTGTATGTTAAAGGCAATCTTCTGAGAAATTATTTAGGGATGCTGGTGTTCTTTTGCAGGAGGGAGCTCCCCAGCAACGTTACCTTTGCCCTTAGCTGCCCTTGTTAGCCTCACAATTACCTATAAACTGGACAAGGCTGCCGAACGCTATCTGTTTCTGGTTGGCCCGGCATTAATTACTCTAGCTGCTTGTTGCCCCTGGCCTTGCTTGCCTATAATAGCTGCTTTATGGTCTCAAAAAGTTCGTCGTTGGAACGATTTTCTTACTTTCTCTGCATCCCGCACTGTGTTCCACCATAACAGCGATGCGGTGGATCAGCTCCTCAAAAGCTGCTTCACAGCTGCTCTCGGGCTAAACTCCTCTCCCATCTCAAGCAATGGTGGTGTGGCTGCTCTTCTCGGCCTTGGGATCAGGGCTGCTCCGGGGGAAATTTCCCCAGTTGCCCCCGGAATTCTTTACCTACGTGTTCATAGATCGGTGCGAAGTGTCATGTTCATGACTGAGGAAATTGTCATCCTCCTTATGCGCTTTGTCAGAGATATATCTAGTTGTGAGAAAATCGACAAGTTGAAAAGGACTAAATATGGGACGAGGCAAGGTCCGGCTTCCTATGCTGCGGCTTTGACACGTGTCAAGCTCGCAGCTACTTTAGGAGCTTCGTTAGTTTGGTTAACAGGTGGGTTAAGTTCGATTATTACTCTTATCCGAGAAATTTTACCCTCTTGGTTTATATCGGACCATAAGCAGGAGACAGAAGGAGGTGGGCACTCTGGTGGGAAGGTTGCTCTGCTGAGGGGATTTGCTCTTGCATACTTTGCTGTGCTTTGTGGGTCATTTGCTTGGGGAGTCGACACGTCAACACCACTGTCGATACGGAGACGTGCTGTCCTTGGGGCCCACCTTGAATTTTTAGCTAGCGCCCTCGATGGGAAAATATCGCTCGGTTGTGATCATGCCACGTGGCGGGCATACGTGTCGGGGTTTGTGAGTTTGATGGTGGGATGCACACCTACGTGGATGCTAGAGGTGGATGCAGATGTATTGAAGAGAGTGAGCAAGGGATTGAGGCTGTTGAATGAGGATGAACTGGCCCTGGCTTTGCTCAGGATTAGCGGGAGTGGGGCTATGGGTGCCGCTGTTGAGTTGATTATCGAGTCTCAGTTTTAAATTTTTTTCAAAACAATATTAGGTGAAACGATTAGCTGTTACATTTGTAAAAATTTTGCATCTTAGATCAGATTAGTTAGTGAACTCCTTTAGTCTTTAGAGTTGATGGTACTTCTGTACAGTTAAAAAGCAGACCAATAACTGGAGATATTTTTGTGTAGGTTTTGAATACTCTTGATCATGGGATGTAAAATTTGATAGAAATGATTGTTTAGCTATTCATTCAAATGATGCAGTCTTTCTTCAGCTGTTGAGTTTGTTTCGGGTTGTGTTTTAGAAATGACAAAAATAAGTCCGACCTTTTTCATAGGGGGAAAAGATTGGGGTATTTAGCAAAATAGAAAACCCACTAAAAACGGGACAGTCATTTACTTTTTTCAATGTTATTGATCGTCTTAGTAATTGATTACCTCATAATTTAAAATTTTGAATTTAAATTATAATAAATTTGGCTTCCATAATTTAAATATTTTGAATTTTAAATGGCGGTTTTTTTATAAATATAAAGAAAATGCATTATGAAAAAAGGCCTATCACATCAATCTAACATGAGCATATTAAAGAGTAGCTTAAATTAGGAATAGGCGTAATTAATCCCTCGTAACTTATGTCGAATTGTTACACTATACTTTTGGTATGTGTTTTGAGTGATCGAGTATATCTTTCGTTCATTACATTTATATATATAAATATGTTGAGTAATGAGAATTCTTTTGTTGCATGATTTCTTATTTATTTATAATTTTTATCACTTCGATCTTATTGTACACTATCAAAGAAAATCTAAAAATACAACTTAGCTTGAATTTCACCAATTATTCTGGCACAACATCAATAGCAATTTTTTTTTATCCAAGGAAATAGAAATTTGTTGTTAACAGTAATATTCTCGAAGATGTTATGGTTTTTCTGAAATTAATGTTTTTTACTACAATCCTTGTAATGAAATCTCACCTGGCTGATATTATTACTGCTATCCCTCAATTGGAACAAAACATTATACTCCCTTTGTTGCACAAATAATTGGCGTTTTAGATAATAAAATTCAAAACATAGCTTTGGGGAGCAATCGCTCTAGTCTCTCTCTCTCTCTGTCTCTCTCTCTGGGAGTTGATGATGGCGGTACAGCTAAGTTGTCGTCCACCGCCGCATCGTCTCTCTCACAGAAGCCTATCATCAACAACTTGGATGGGTTTTATAAGCTCCTCTTCCCATCCTTTCATTCTCAAGCCTTCAACCTCCTCCGCAGCAGGTTTTTACTGTTTAGTGTTTATTATTATTATAATAATAATAAACCCACTTCTTTCCTAACTTGGTTTTATTCCTCGATTTTACTCTAACCTAATACATCTCTCTCTCTCTCTGCAGCAGCAGTTGTGCGGAAGGCAAAGAAGATTGAAGAGCAAGACCTGCACGGCCTCCTCCCTAAAGAGTATTACGACGATGTTAGTATCATACATACATATACATATATATATATACACACACACACACACTCACTAGTATAGTATAGTATGTTGCACCTGCTACATGTAAATTTACTTATCTAATCTAATGGTATAAGTTGTAATTCTAAAAATAATATAAACTAATGATGATAAAATATTTATAGATTTTCCGGCAGAGAGATATAGAGATTAATTTTAATTAATCCAAAATATTTTATAACTTTTTTGTAAAATTCAAGCATAATACAATTCATAATTCAAAAGTCATCATTTGTAATTGACATTATTTTTCTTCAAAACAGACGTGAATTATACCTTCTATATTTTTCATGTTGTGGATAGAAAAAGTCATTATTTTCATCATAACCCAAATAGTTTTTGGTTCGATGCCTTCTGCAAATAAAATTTAATTAATCCAAAATATTTTATAACTTGTTTTCCGAAATCTGAAATAGATTTACTGTAGAATTTATCTATTTCTTGAAGCTGGCACTAATCTCTGCTAAGGTAGGAATGGCAAGCCCGTCAACGAGAAAAGACCAAGGAATTGCAGCGTATGCGTGAAGAGGAAGATGCGGAGGAGGAAAGGAAGGTGGACGAGTATCGGGAAATTGGTATGAGATTGAAGGCTTATCCTGAAGATGAGCTTCGAAAAGCAAGGCAGCTGGTCTCGAGCTTCATCCGAGCGGCCGAGGAAGTAGAAGAGGTAACTATAGGGTTATTAAGGTCCTAAAAACTATGGCAAGCGTGAAATTTTGAATGATATGTGGGAGTGTGTATGCTTTAGAAAGATTTGAAGCGAATTTTTTTCTTTTTTTCTTTTTGTGTATCCTTCTCTGAATTTAACTGGTTGATTATTGAATTCTAAAAAGTTTAGGGGTCGTGACCTTTGCCTAGTTGCCTATTAGTTTCTGAGTCCGCAAATTATAAAGATAAATGGGCATGAAATACTTCCCATAGATATAAGTAATTTTTAGACATCATTCCAATGAGTAAATCAATTGGATATATCCCTTCAATTTGTGCGTGCAATTTGAACCTAGATTCATTTTCCTTCCTCTTGTGTTATAATAAAGCATGAATTATAGATGAAAAGTGAGATTTTGACCAATACCTTTCAAAAAAATAATAATAATAATAATTTGACCGAATATGTTTTACTCAGTTTTAGGTTAAAGGGTGTATTTGTTCACTATTAGCTTTACCCATTTGAACAATCACACCCTGCTGGTAATATCTTACCACTGACCACAATTTAGTGTCCCTCTCTGAGTGGTTGGCTGTAGCCTCAGTATGGAGACCGTGGTAGATATTTGTGGGAAATATGCTGTTAAGGTGCTAAATTTTCGATGTTTGTGTGGGTCAGAGTTGTCATATTGTTCCATTGAACAACAAATTGTGTACTTACAATGTTTCTAGGCAGTGTATGTTCTTTTTTTCTGATTTTTCATATGCTGGAAAACTGAAGTTACGCAAGTTTTTATATGTGCTTGCCATTTCTACAAATAGTCACTTTTGAGTTTACCTGCTTCACAGGCTCATTTTCATTTCTTGTATACAATAGGAATACCAAGTTGCAAAAGGGTATCACTAAGAATCAACTTTAATTATGTTCTTTTTCTTACCTTCAGAAAATCGAGGAATCTGCAGAGAAGGGTGAACTCACTGAACTGGTTCTGATGATTATATGGAATCGTCTTGATCTTGCTCGACGTGATGTATGTTTGGGTTTCTCTTGTTCCTCTATTCTTCTTTTGTGTGTTCATATTAATACACTAGATTTTTTGCCACTTGTTCCTTGGATTTATTTCCAAAAGTAAAAACCCTTTAAATCTTGAAACCAGATTTATCTGTAAAACCTCCTTACAAATGTAGAAGTAAACGTTTTTCCCTCTCCAATTGGTCAGTTTTATACTTCACATATCATGACTGTTTTAAGTTAAGTGCTCGAGATTTTCCAAGTATGGTGACAACTTTTATTGTATAGATAATTGTTCTTTAAGGCTTAAGCCAATGAGGTCAAAGCCTAGGCAGAAACTTGTGAGGTAAAAAGACTTAGTAAGGAAATTGTGATGCATAAACCAACTCTTATATGAAATGATGGCATGTATGATTTACTGATTTTAAGTCCAATGCTTTTTGTGCCTGTGCTTTTTTTTTTTTTCATAGCAATGTGCATTTCCTATAACGTTACTGCATCTACTCCTTTGTTGTTCCGTATGAAAATTTGATTATGAGTGTTATTTAAGGGTTATATAGTCTTAATATTTCTGGCCACTTAGTTCCATAAAAGGAGCATTTCAATATTAATAATTAGCGATCATGTATAATCTAGAATCGGGTATTCAGCTTTGGAGTTGATTCGGTTTCTGCATCTGTTGAATCTCTTCTAAGTAGACATTAATTTCTTTTTCTTTTTCTTTTGTCTCAGGAGGAGAAAGATGCTATTAGAAGTCTTGATCTCTTATATAGGCGAGTTGAGGTATAATATACTGATTAAATTTAGTAATACAGTTCTTAATGGATGAGACACTGTTATAGTTCAAAATTTGCTCTTCTCCCACCCAGTTAATAAAGCCAACTTCGAGTCGGATAAAAATTTGTTGCTCCTGTGTCCATTCCTGAAGATATTGACTGCCAGCCTTTTGCTAACATTACAGACAGAGATTTTAAAAAGGGAAGCTACTCCTGCTATGAGACTTCTCAATGATCTTTTGAATGTGCATGATGGTTTTGACAATGAAGGGTGGTTGAAGGAATGCAAAAAGAAAATGATTGACACATTCCCCCGAGAGGATCCGTTCAGCATTCTTGTCCCAAACGGCTTTGACATCAATAAGGTATTATACATATATTTAGATTTCCTTGATGAATTTTTTGCAGATGAGTCATCTTAGGCATGCGCTGATCAGAATTAGCATGTGCTGAATTTCCTTGTTTCTGTTTGGGTAATTTTTGGTGTGTGTCAAGATTTCGTCATGCTTGTTTTGAAAATGCTTTCTTGCTTCTT
>MKEJ01013269.1:0-11505 GCA_001753735.1 Embelia ribes
AAAAAAAAAAAAAATTCACTGATGGCACCTTAATATTTATGTTATCAAAACCTTGTTTTTGGTCACACACCTGCAAAAATATGGGAGAAGAGTTGTTCGATGTATGTGCATGCGAACTTTGAGAAGCTGGTAATGATCCTGATGCTTGACGGCTTGGGGAAGAAGAAAAATTCCCAGAAGAAGACTGCCTAGATAATTCATATGGCATGCTACTGCTTCCGGATATAGTTGGTATTCCTGAACGCTCTGAAAACGGATGTCCAAATGCAAGCCAATCCTTTTCCACGAGAGCCTGTACATAGTAGCAATATGCAAAAACAAATCAAGTTATTAATCAATTGCTTTCCAATAAAATAGCCACAAGATAAAGAAACGGAAGAAAACGCAAACTGTGGCTTAGTTTCGCCCCATTGTGGCATCCTAATCAGTGATCAGGCATCTGAAATGGAATCCTATGCAAATATACAATTTTAAATGAAAGGGAAGTTCCTGGAGAGATCTTGCACCAAAGATTGGTATAATATATGGATATCTAACACAATTTAACTCAAGCACAAATTGAAGAAAAAATAGGGAAAAGTAAGGAAATGAAGAAAAGGAGTACTAAACTAGTAAATTTACCATATAGAGATCAAAACAATTAAGGTTCCTAATAGATTAATAATATTTTGCAGCAACAACTGTTGTATGACACCTAGACCAACCATAAACAATAGGAAACATATAAGACTGCTCCATTTGCCTCCTGATAGAACCAGTGTGCAGATTAAAGCATTGTTAGTGATACCATGTGGATCATATGATGGTGTTAAATATTTCTCACAAAATACATAGTTTCAATTAATTAAGCTAGCACTGTCTGCAATTTTGAGTGTAATATGCTGCAATAGAGTGCAATCCACCATACTCAATAGTGGAAGTTGTCACCAGTGTTTCTGCAATAACCATCACTGGAAACATTGACAATGGGAAAAAATTGGTTACATTCTTCCCCTAGAGAATGTGAAATTAGAAAAAAGATAGACAAGGGAAAAAGGATAGGCATCAAATAAATCAAGGATGGACCCAGAAGTGTCTGCTCTGTACCTGAAATCCTTTGAAAGTACGATAATATGGATCTAGCAATAAACTAGCAAGTGAAACAAGTTGAGTAGTGCGGTCCCATCCATCACTGAAAAACAAAAATCAGCTTCAAGCAAAGCTGCAATCGGTAAAACTAGAAAACAAATTACAAAGCAGAAATAAGTAACATCTATAACTTTCCTGGAATGGGCACATGCGGAAAATCAAAGGGAAGGCGGTGACTAAAATAAAATATGACCGAGATTATGACAATTATGCTGGACAAGGAAAAGATTAAACGTCTAGCAATATTCCATCCGAAAAATTCAAATGTCATCCAACAAAATCTTGAATTTAAGGTGATTGTCAGAATTCAATTGAAGAACGTTACATCTTTCGACACAACATTATATTATTAACTGTCCTTTAGTATCAAATGGGTTTTGTTACTTCTCCAAAAACTTAGCAGCTAACTTACCCTACATTGTTTGCCAAGCTATTTAACATCGCCCTTAATGTTAACACATCTCCCTTAATGTTAACACATCTCCCATGCAGGCTTATGAGGAACAATATTAAGATGTCCCCTTCTGCATGTTCACACTTTTTCTTCATGGTAATTTTAGTACGTTCACAGAGGATCTGATTTCGGACAGTCATAAGAATTCAATGCCGTTCCAGTAACATGTTAAATCACAAGCCACCTTCTCCTTCTCATTTAATTATGTTTTCAAATGGGATGGTCGGACAATACCAATATTACTGCTCTTAACATAAAATGATTAATTTAAAGCAAATAAGAAACAAACGGAAAACAACATGCTCATCCAATCTTTATTAATTAAGGTAAAGAATTTCACAAGCATGTAAGAGTCGCTTGACTTCTGACCTGCAATGGACAAGCACAGATGCTGATTCCAGATGAACACGTGCTGCAATCCAAGCAGAACCAACCAAGACATTCTGAACATGCATTAACCAACCAGTGTCTCCAAGAGTCGATACAGAAGCAGACATACTGCTAAGGTTGCCTCCACCCCAAGTCCATCCACCATGTCTCTGTATTGATGCAATACAAAATATAATCGCAGTATTTTAGGCAAAACTGTAATTCTACTTCAAATGCACTGAATTTTTAATATGATAGCATAAATCTTAGTACATGAACAAATGCAAATAACCAATTAGAGTTATACGTGATCAAGATAACACCCTCCTCCAACTGCGCTTCAGGACAGGCATGATCCTCACATTCCACACATCACATTGACATACAGAAATCGATCTAGTCAGACATGTTTGCAAGGTAAACTTCACTGATGAAAAGTCAATCTTTAACCAAGCAACCTTTTAGACCTTGTTTCTGTTTCTCTTTTTTAATATCAAAAAATTACTAAGAATTAAACAATCATGTGGTGCTTTATTTATCTCTGCCTTTCTTTTTTTCCTTTAACAGCCTCTTTTTTTTTTTTTTTTCTTTTTCTTCCAAACAGAAAAAGGAAAAAAATTTAAGCCCCAAATTAAATAGAATTCTTAGCCAAAGACATTTGGCCAAGCTTCCAATTCTGGGTGACAACCAGTCTTTCTTGTGCTGAAGACCTCAGTCCACTCCTGTTCCATGTTATGTAGCAATTACCTGCCATCCAAAAGCTTAAGAGAGTGGGGCAAAACTGTAGTTTGTACTATCAATAATAAGATGAGCCACATAATGCACGTGTGGATGTCAACTACTATGGACGCACCAAAAGAAAAGGACTAAAGAACATCTCTTTCGAAGTGCTCACAAGAAAAAATAACTTTTAGTTCAAAACAAAAGAGTAATTGAAAACATGACCAAAGATGACTTAACCGCTTAGTAATGGTACCCAGAGTCCTCCCACAAGTATATTCTTTCTTCTTTGTCAAGTTGAATGTGTGAGATGGAGGAAAATGTCTTTTTTAAAATTCTACGAACATGAAGGTAACTTCGCAGATTAAAAAGAGAAAAAGATATATTCATGATAAGAAAGGATTAAATTGCAGTCAAACTAAGTGAAAGATTCTACAAATTACTGGCTCAACATCCTTAACAATGACAAACTCACCCGCTTGGATCTATTTTTCAATCTCCTGCGCTTTAGTTGAACATGCAGCTTCCGATCAATATTTGCATCATCTTCCTCTTTTACCTGTCCATTTATAATGTCATTAGCTACTGGGTATAACATAACAGTGTAGATTTAATACTTGCCATTTTTAGCTATTGAGTGCAACAAAACACATTACACGAATGCATAAACATCAACATGCTCGCTGTCCAAACAGACCCCCCAAATTTAAATATCGCCTACAATAAGCTGGCCAAAATAAGTTCATCTCACAAGTAGTCAAAACAGGTCTAGAGTTGAGACGCTTTAAAGTATGACAGTTTTACGACTTTAGCTACAGTCTCGGTTAATACAGATTGACTGAATCCTCTGATATGTTGTATCGTCCGTTCCGTTATTCATTATAAAGAATTTAACATTTGCACAAGTAAACCTATTCTTCATTTCCTT
Source organism: Embelia ribes (assembly GCA_001753735.1). Lineage (NCBI taxonomy): Eukaryota > Viridiplantae > Streptophyta > Magnoliopsida > Ericales > Primulaceae > Embelia > Embelia ribes. Next base: position 3,600 of record MKEJ01013269.1, read on the forward strand.
GTCACTTACGACGATCCGATTTTACCATGCATCTGTAATATCCCCTAGATCCAATGTAGGGCTCTGATCCAGAAGACCTTCAATATAAGATATACAGAAAGCCCTATCTCAGACCATCCGCATTAGTAATTACAGAAGATTAGAACCGTAGCATGATAAACAAAAACAGCAATTTTGCATTTTCGCAAGAACTTTTGTTGAGCTGTTGACTTTTGGGATAGGATCTCATGGATCACCCCTTAAAACCAAATTAACTGTTAAGACAAGCAATAAGTTTTATTCTACGATCCTCGAGAAAATAAAAGAATTTCACAACTTCTCTGGCAAATGTAAGCAATACAGCATAAGTATTCATTGGACAAAAGAACACCAACCCTATGATATATCAACTAATCAGTTTAGAAAAGGAAAATAAATTACGACAAAGAAAATATTAACCAACCTTTTTGAAGTTCTTCTTCTGTGTTTCAGATAGATCCAGTTCATTTTCGTTTGCAACAGCATCTGCAACAAATGGATCGCTAGAATCACCATCAATGTCATCAATCTCCTCCACCTGACCATCATGATAATAGAAATGAATGAGAGCACATAGACAATACAATTGTCAACTCAACCAAACAAAATAATTCTCTGAAACATAATTTAAACTAGACAACCACCAACAGAGCATGTTGTGAAAAAAAAGAAAACTCTTATGCCAAGGGGAAGAAGAAGAAGAAATTTCTATCATTAAAGACTATATTGCAGTGTGTAGCTCCATATCATTTCAACAAAACTGAGATTTCTTTCGCAAACCCGAGTGAATATTTATGTTCATCACTGAGCTCAAAATTGGCTAGTACTTGTATCAAATTTCGCACAGCGTAAAATAGAAAACAGTATCACAAAACCATATAAAGTAAAATAACTACATAAATGAACAATCCTGACATCTCACCTCATCAACCCCAGGAAATTTGAGACCCAATTCTGCAGCTTGCTGCGGGGTACTGGCCAGGTAAACAGAAGCCCAGTGCTTACTGCCAAATGATATACTTTCTGCACTTGGACGATCAGAAAGTATCTTGTTAAAAGAACTCCAATCCACATCAGAGTTAGCCTTTATAGACTCGCTGCTCTCCTCTGCTGCAAGTCTCTTACCCAGATAACCACTAGCTCCCTCCTCCAATACTTTACCGAGTTTTCTGTCCCATAAATAGACACCATCTGTGAATCAACCTTCACAATAAAAAACCAAATTACTAGAAAAGCATTATGAAGTACCTTCTCACCGGCCTGTGGGTCTGGAGATACTTTTCAGCATGTGATACGCATTCTGTCACATCACTTGTAACCTGAGATCCTACCCAGTGTGTCCTTTTTTTCCATGCTTCAGTAGAACAACCATTAGGAGCCTGACTTTCAATCCACTTAAAGAGGCTTGGAAGCTCAATACGAGCACCATCAAGTTGTTCCTGTCGAGAAAAGGAAAGACAAAACGGGAAAAGGAGATATGAGAAGCAGAAAAGACAAGGAAGAAAAAAAAATGAGAGAACTTGTCAAAGAAAAAGCAAAAATTTACAATCTTAATGAATGACTAGAGACAAGAAGACAGCAGGTTGAAGTTATTGACTGATAATTGCATATCGTGTAGTTAAGAAAGCTATGCCACACATATAGTTGAAAAATTGGCTAAGCTTAGTGGAAGCCCAAACAGATAATTGAATAGTTGGCTAAGCTTAACGGAAGCCCATTACCAGAGTTTTATCAATAGGTCTGAGATCACATGGATACAACACCTCTTGTCCATTCTATCAATATCAACAGCTCTGGTCTATCAGTATTACTTTTATGGTATCTTTATACAACACTGCAGCATTGACTGCCAAAAAGCCAATGCAGAGGATACCTAAGAGACCATCAGGTTTCAGAACAATAAAGAAGCAAATTTTTTGGTTATCCACAACACTTTGTCTTGGTTCTTGGAACTGATAAGACCAAAAGCAAAGCCACAGCTACTTAAATAACCAGCAAGATAAATTCAAAATTTGTATCAAAGATTTCAATTGCGAAATTCACAACCAATTATTCTTGGAACATGGCTAGCAATCAATCTGAGTGTTTAAACACCCAGTCCGAGCATAAACCGCATCACCCGTGAAGTGATATGGCTCCACCTCAAACCCGGTATATAAGTATCCGGAATGGTGCAAAGCACCCCACTTCTTCTTATTATAGCAGAAAATGGAAAGTACCCCAACTTTGAAATTGATGCCCAAAAGAGACAAAAAATTCATTGAACACTGGGAGTATATTCATAGCCAAAAGGGTGTTAACGCATAGGCCGCAATACAATAGTCACAATAACGCCCACAAAGGAGCAATGAAAATTATAAAAAAAAAGGGAATACACAGTTAACAAAGTTGAATCCATTCAGAAGTTGAAATGACACAATCACTAGTTATCTGATAAATAGGAGTACAAAGCATACCAACAACTGAGCACTTTCGGTCTCAAGCCCATCAAGTGTTGCTTCCCACTCTTCTCTATAAGTTGTCATTTCATCAGCAACAGCCTTCTCGAGCTAGAAACAGAAACTCAGATAAGCAATGGGTTCAAGCAAATTATACAGAATGATACAGAGAAATACAAGGAAAGAAACCAACATCTTCCCCTTGAAGAGATTGAGTCAATTCTTGCCTAACATCAACCTCCACTTTTGCAAGTGACTCATCTTCAAGTGATTCTTGAGCCTCTGCAGCCTAAAATTGAGAATGAAGTATACAGCAAAGTAGGAAAATATACACAAATCGAGCAAACCTAGAAAAGATTGATAAGGAGATAAAAGACCACTCAAACAAAGCCGTACCTTGCTCTCAACTTCCAACAGATCTGCTATGATCTCTTCTACTTCTTCCTCGGTCAAATCTTCCTGCACAAGCAAGAAGCAGGCTAACTACAGTTACGAAAAGAGATTTAAATGCTCCAACAAAAACTGGAAACTTAACAGTGAAAAATAGTTAGCAAAACTCCATTAGAAAGTTGAGAACAATTATTCAAACATTAAGCGAAAAGATATACATTGACTTGCCTCAAGTTGGAGTGCATCATCTTCTCCGGACATGGAACGTCCATCATCATCATCATTGGAGTCTTCAATGAAAGAGTCGTTAGAAGCATTCTCAACATCATTTATTTCCTCCTGATTTTCTTCCATTTCTTCTTCAAGTAACAATGTTTACTGAATGACCACTCCAAATGAACACATATGATCTGAAAAATATTAACAAATGGAATCAAGACCAGAAGTTTAACACATAATATTGCTAGCTAGTATAGACAAGAGAATGCAATGACTATGAAAATTGAAGTAAATCTATGAGTCACAACCTTTCTTAACAATTCCATACAAAAATAGACAGTTCTATGACTTCATTGAGTGAAGAAAATTATATTCACAAAACAGCCTAAACACCTTGAGAGAGTAATGGGCACACTGAATTATCATCTTCTTCAGTCTATGATTTACAATTCGCCATCCAATTTACAGTTTACATTCCTAAATACGCTCCAACACAAGCCTGCTCTGTAGGATTAACAAGAAAAGGCCAATAGTCGTAGTTGCCATTTAAATAAGGGACATATCTAACACTACTAAAATTCCAGAGCTTTTCAAATAACAGGCCTAATATTCCACTTGAGTGGTAGCTCTTCTTAGCTCACAGTGCTAGGGTGCCAAATAAACCATCAGTTTATTGTTTGTATATATATGTGCAAGAATAATCTTACATAGACCCGCATCTCCTACTCTGACTAGTAATTAAACAATGTGGAACAAATCAAGACAACCAATAATTCTTTCAAGGACTCTCTGAAAACGAGACTAATTCCTATTATGTATAATCTTGGGTAAACTCAACATGTCCTGCTCAACAGGCATTTTCTGGAGGCAAAGGAATTCTAGAAGGTTTGAAGGCTAGGAGAGATCTCCCGGACAGATTATTATCAGATTTCCTTTTTGGTGTTTGTAGGTTGAATTGCCAGAAAAATGTATGAAACACAAACAGGAATAGATATACAGAAGTCCTGGAAGCTAGGCCCTCGGTTTCCAAAACAATGAGGGTCTAGAATCCCGGGTGCTTGTTCCCTTTTTGATTTGTCCCCTAGGTGGGTCTTTCTTTCCTCCTATGCAGTTCTATCTGGCTTTTGCCATTCTATACATTTTTTTACCTTCCAAAGAAAAACACATTAACATATCTACCACAACTATCAACAAAGCCAGCTCCTATCAAACACCTCCAAATTTCTTGAGCCTTGCAAATGACGAGCCTAATTTTCTGCTTGGCCAAGTAGCTTCTCCTGGCTCATGGTGAAAGATGAACTAGTTTTCCTCTAGAGCAAAGTAATCCATTACCTTATTAGTTGAGCAACTTAGCATACAAGAATCAACTAAACAATATGGAGAAAGTACACCAAGAATGCATTCTTAAAAATCTAGACTAATTTCACAATACGTTTAAAAAATATTAAGCACGTCTACTACGACCATATACAAAACTGGCTATTGTCAAACATCTTGGGCATTCAACTGATGAGAAGCAATCAACTCATATGCTGCATTTGAACACAAAAAAGCTCCTAGTAACATTTTTCAACACTTCGTTCGAAAGAAAAAAAAGGAACAAAACCCTAAAACCTAATTGAAACTTCAATAATGGAAATTGAAACACATAAATGAGGGTAAAAGGCTTATAAATAGAGAGTAGTTAAAAATTCTGAATAAATCAATATAACCAAGCATTCCACGATGGAACCTCTAAAATGTAACTACTTTCAACCCCTAAAGAGTTTGATATGGAGAACCCCCACACCAAACCCCCAAAACTTAAAAATAGACCAAGGATGAACAATAGTTTCCTAATTCAAGGGGAGCATGGTAGCAAACCTTCTAATTTTAGGGGATTGATAATGTTAGGATACACTGGCGGGAGGTTTTCCTTGGGTTTAATCCCAAAACTTTAGGATAGGGGGCAGGGATGGAACCAAAGGTTTGCTCTAAGGAGATTACAGTATCTCCATAATTTTTACTTGTTAAAATTTTTAATGTTAAATTTTTTATATGTAAATTTAATATTAAAACTTTAGCATAAAAAAAAATTATGTTCAAATTCAGCACCCTCCATAAAATTTCTATTGGATTTCCTACTTCCGCCCACGATAGGGTGTTATCTAGGGTCACCAGTGGGAGTGCCCTACAAACCTACAAATATTCCAGCTGCATATTGAAAATATTTACCTACTTCGACTACGGACAAGGTTGGTTCCTATCAATGCCATTACAATCGTGAAACACACTGTAAACACGTGTTCATGACAAACAAATTCAACAACTAGAAATGAAGAAAATTCAATCAAATCATAAGCTACAATTCATCACAATTGCGAAAGCTCAGACATTTTTTCCAACACCGCATTCAAGAGTAAATGGCAACGAAACCAAAAAAAAAAAAAAACTAATTTATAAACTGCGGAACTTTCAACAGCTGGGATAGAAACCTAGAAACGAGGGCCAAAGCTAATTATACTACGAGAGAGAAAGAGAGAGCTAATTTACAATACATGCAGAGAATATAAAACATAGCTACGACGACAATCTACACACGTAATTTTCTCTTTATTTTTGTTTTTATTTTTTTGAATTCAACAGTTAAATGAAGAAAATTCGATCCAGTCATAAGTTGAATTTCATCAAGGGCAAAAAATCAAACAGTTTCTCAACACTCTGTTTAAAAGCAAATAGAAACTAAACCCAAAAAATCCTAACTTGCAAACTAAATGGAAATTCCAATAGTAGAGATCGAAACCCAGAAATGAGGGCAAACAGCTTACTATACGACGAGAAAATCCAAATGAATCATATTTATCGCAAGAGAGAGAAATCAACCATTTTTTATTTCTACCCTGCATTTCATGGTAAATAGAAACACAACCCAAAACCCTACTTGGTTAATAGAATTCACAGCAGACTTTCTAAAGAGTGCATTTCTCTCATATGACTTCTCATTTGAGAAATGTGCCACGTGATTATTTCTATTTTTTTGTGTTTCTAAAAAACACATACAATAGATTTCTCAATAAGAAAATCTATTATTTACGCATTCTCTATTAAAAAATATTTTTCTCATCAAAACAGTAAAATCCTAGTTAAGATTAGTAAAAATATATATTGTTATTATCTTACTATATACAATATAATTTTTTCAAAAGAATTTAGAAAGACACGTTTATGCAATTTTTGAAATAATAATTTCTAATAAGAAAAATAAATTTCTAAAAAGAAATGAGAACCGTTGCTATTAATTAGGGTTGAGCAAATTTTCTCCATTACCAATAGTAATACCATACATCATCAGTATAGTTACCATTACCACCAGTAGAAATTTGTATTACAACAACAAATGGTTGCCTTCAACTGACTACCACTACCATCGGTATGATAATATCAGATGCATGGTTGCCACCGGTAATACTATTAGTACGCAATTCTATAATGTAATGATATTATTTATATTAATGCCTCTAAATATAATATGTTTTTTTATAACCATGGCATTAAATATATAATTATACTAATATATGATTAAATTTTTAAGTATAAAACTTATAGTACACCGAATATAAGCTAGTGAAAAAAAATTGAAAAAGTTACTTGTGTAATTTTTTTATATACCCATTTTTTGTTTTTGTTTCTATTAAATTAATAAAATTATTTTACTTACCTTTTATTTTATTATTTCAATTGTTTTGTCACGACAATAGCTAAAAAGATGTGTTTGCATTGTCATTCTAATATTTTAGGTACTAGAATTTTGTATACTTTAATTTTTTTTTTATTATTTTTTCTAATTTTCGTGATATATTATATTTATCATGTATCGTAGATCAAATCCTGATTACACGAACGATTTAAGCAGCCGACCGGAAACTCTCTCTCTCTCTCTCTCTCTCTCTCTCTGTGGGAAACAATCCATCCATCCACTCATATAACCACTGAACCCTCGCTTGCAAGCACCGATACCCTTTCAACTCACCAAACATAATCAGTAAACCTACACAATGGCGATGATGCGATCTCTCTACCGCTCGATCTGTCTCCGATCTCTCTCCTCCACCTCCGCCGCCGCCGCCGCCGTCAACCACTCCCTCCGCCACCTCAGCAGCGGGCCCCGCCGCTCCTCCCTCTCCTTCTCCCCCAATCGCCTCCCTTCCGGTATAATAATTTTCGTTTATATAATAATAATAATTCATTTTTTTTTTTTTGGAAAATGAACGTATTTTCTGTATTTTTGTTTATTATCCAATGGATGGGTATGAGTTTGATCACAGTTTCTATTTAGGACTTGTAAATTGGGAACTCATAACGTTCAGTGTTCCTAAATGAGTCCCTATTCTAATTTTGGAGATCGTGAGGGCATTCCCAGCGGACACTCTAAAGACTTCCTAATTTTTAATCTCTAAATTCAACTCCCTATCCTATAATATATATTAATTATGGAGGATTCACCCAGCAGTTTATCTATCCTATACTGTAAATAATAATAAAAATAATGCATATATAATATAAATTAACTAGCTACAAATATATGTTATACATGTACGCATATACTGACCCACTTCTATCCTTCTCTTAGTTCCCCCCTTCCTCTCTCTCACCGAAGAGATAGATAAATACAAGAGTAGATACATTTATTTGGTTTCTTCCTCTCCTCCCGATCGGACTCAAGAGGTGAAGGAGATCGGAGTTGTAAACAAACATTTATGTGGTAAGTTGAGGGTAGAGAGGGCGAATTTACTGTTTGAGTCGAAGCCATTGAGGGGGGGATAGGAGAAGTGAGGAAAAGAAGATGATTATTTAATTAATAT
>MKEJ01013284.1:0-25211 GCA_001753735.1 Embelia ribes
ATAGATATATATTAAATAATAAAATACTCTATAGAGTATACATAATTAGTATTCTATGTATATAATTATATAAGTAATACAAAATAAAGTATATAATATTGCTTTGTTTTTTATCCATTTTTTTATTATAATTATTAAATAATATTCTCTCTCTTTTTCCAAAGTCGAGCCTTGGAATCTCAAAAAATTTTCAAACAATTTCTAAAACTACACCAATTAGAAATAAGTTCTTTCAAACCCTTATTTTATAAACAGTCTTAGAGGTACTCAACACTTACAACTTATCTTTCAGGAATTTTAATTAATAAACCACTATCTTTAAATCTTACTAAAAAAATTATCTCGTACTTTACTCTAATTTCTAAAAATAGTCACTCAAAATGAGAGGTTTCTAGTTATTAAATTATATATTTGAGTATCTCCAAGTGATATTCATATTTTTTATAACATAATATGATTGTGCTAAAAAATCTTACGATACACAATACGAAACGATGCGATACAGAAAAATATAAGAAAGGATATGGAACCGAAATACGATTTGACAACCTGCTCGTATGTCAAACCTCTAGTGTATAGGGATCCTACTTTCTAAACTAAGTAGATAATTTTTTTATATATATAAAAGTTACCTCCAACTATATTTGCTCTAATTGCGGCATTTATCCGCATAATTGCTTGACACGTGTCTCATTAAATTAGGATTTTAAAATAATATAACTTACCATAATAAAAATTATTAAATTATAATCATATATATCTCAACTTATCATAAAATAAATTATCAAAAACTAAATTTTCTATAAGATCATGCGCACCACCGAGATATACATATATATCTTTGTATAATTATTATAAGATAACTTATCATAATAAAATTGTTAAAATTATATTTAAGAATCAAAATATTTTTAGGAAATAAATATTTTATATAAATTGATTCCTACCAATCTAAGGTTCTCCATAAATTTTAAAATATTATCCTGATCAACATTATTTTTTTAATTGTTATCATAATAAGATTTTCACATATCTAAAATTATCCTAAATAGATATTAATTTTTCATAAAAAACATTAGCATAGTATAAATCCTACATAATCCGATTTTTTTTATCATTTTATAAATAAATAATAATTGGAAAAAAAAAAAGAAATACAAGATGTGATATAAAAAAATCAAAACTAATTTTATAAAATGATGATTAAAATCAATATGATACAAAAAAGAACATAATTCACAACCAGTGCATCGCGCGAGCTGTACTCTAGTAAACAAGAATTTGAGTAACACCTTTCCTCATGCTATTGAATTAAAACAAGCAAAGTGGTTCATATTTTTTAAGGGGCATTCTTGTTCTTTTATCTGATGAAGATTTCTAATTGCATCACCTTCACAAAAATCCCCTCATCATTCCCATTTGTTTGTGAAATTTGATTCCCTTGTTGAAATTACTTATATGGCAATATGCCTTCATTTCTCTCTTCCTCCACAGCTCCTTCCTTCCCCCCACCCCACAAACAACAAAAAAAAGAAAAAAAATTGAAGAAGAAAAAAGTAAGGGATTTTATTATATCCTTCGCAAGTGCTTTCTTTTATATTTCAGCTTTGTAGTGCTATGTGTTGGTAAGATATTTTTCCCCTTCGTAGTTAATTTGTTGAATTGTGTGTTCTTATAACTATCTCACTTCTCCGGTATTTGTTTAGGGGATGAAATTGTTACCAACAGGGAGGAAAAATTTATTGTATGTCACTTTATACGGATCTGTGGTAAGTGTTTCTTCTTTTCTGCTTTTTCATCACGTTGTTAGAGTACCATTCATTTTCATTCATTCTCTAATTATATGTTTGTATTTGGACCACCTTCAATCTCAGGTTGGAGCAGGATCTCTTCTATTGCATCATTTCTCTGTGTTGGTCAATTCTATTCTTGTCAACTTTGGGCTCAGCGAAGAGATGCACAACCCGGTAAGATCTCAATTTCTATAATCTTATATGCTTATGAGTCTGTATTGAGCTCAGTGATTTTCAGGTTGGCTATACGGCAATTTTTTTTTTTTTTAATAATTATAATTTTTTTTCATTTGATTGGTTACATGATTATGGTTTACTTTGAGTTCACAGATTGGGAAATGGAATGGACAGTTTCTAATATTTGGTCTTACTTCAACTTTACAAGTTTCCATTTTTATTAACGTCTAGTGTACTATCAATGTCTATGTGGAACGTAAGCATAATTGACGATATGTGCCATATCACTATCGTATCGTACTGTACATATTGTATTTATATGGACAACCTAGTGCATGTAGCTCTCGCATTGCGGGGTATGCGGAGAGCCTGATGTACGCAGCTTTACCCTGGAAACAAACGTTTCCATGACCATGAGGACGAAGCCATGTACCACAAGTCACAATGGAGATGATTTATTGTTTACATGACATTTCATTATCATAGTTATTCCATGTTTAGCCTCCCATGAAATTGATATTGATGTTGGTACTATACTTGCATGGTACAGTAATAATAGCTTGGAATACCTATGAAATATCCCGTGATGCATGTTGTACCTCTTCAACCAACTAGTTCTAGAATACTTTGCTTCAAGATGTTTGAAGACTCTTAACGAATCCCCTTGTTTGTTACCAGGTGTCTGTTTTTGTGCTACTTGGTATTATCCTTGCTGGAGCTGCTTTAGGGTTTTGGATTGTTCGGAAGTTTGTTATTTCAGATGATGGGAGTGTGGACGTTGGCATTGCGCAATTCGTGAAATGGGCCATGCGTGTCATTGCATTCGCGTTCATCTTCCAGGTGTCTATAGTTGAATTGATTGAATCAAATGATCAATGATATGCTCTTTTCTTCATCATCGGGATTTCTTTTCTTATTCAAGTTTTCTTATTTTTTTCCCTATATATAGAGCACTCTCGATACTCCTTTGGCATTGGGAGCACTGGCATTCTCCTTTGGAATCTGCCTTCTTATCACTTCCACCGATTGGAATATTTCAGAGTTAGTTCTTATTTGTTGTCTGTGTCACTTTCGTCTACACTACTATTGTGCCCTGAAATCATAAGAAATGAATAATTATTAACTCGTAAGCCTTGTTTGAAGAAGTCATCCTTTAGTCAATGTTCAAATTTAGTGATTGCAAGTAAAACAAATTGTTTTTTAGTTTTAAGTTCATTGATGGGGACATTTAGTTTTGAGGTAATCTTTGAGTTGGATTGAGTCAAATTTGATGTTTGCGAGGTTGAAGTTTTATGCTTGAATGGTAATTAACTCAAATGCTAGTTGTCATTGAGTCCAATTTTTACGATGAAGAGCATTAGTTAGTAGTGTGATTGTTTCTTGATAAAAGAGAGAAGTCAGAAGTTGAATCATGTGTAGAAAGCATAATTTCGCCATGATGGAAATTTTGGAAGTGTTCCTTGGATTGTTTTTAATTGTTTAAACATTTTGAAAGGTATTTTCCCTTTGGTAAAGTAAAATGGGTGTAAAAATCTTATATTTAGGTTTGTTTTGGTGGAAAATGGGAGAAAAGAAAATATTTTCCAGCAAAATACATTTTCCGGATGTTTGTTTTGCAGGAAAATTATTTTTCATCAAAGCGTTTTCCAAATCTTGGGGAAGATATGAAAATATTTTTCGGATGATGGAGTAATAATTTAATATAGTTTTTTGCTAACTTTTTTGGAACTTGATTTTCTTCTTAGAAGCTAACTTATTTATCAATAAACGCACTTATAAATAATTTTTTTTATTAAGCCAACTTATTTTTTTAAAATAATTAATAGATAAATAAATAATAAGTTAAACATATTTGTTTTTAACTTTAGACATGTCAAAACAAGTAAAAGCCCAATAAAAAAAACAAAAACAAGAACAAAATTGTACTTATTTTCTTGTTAAATAACTTTTATCTTTTAATAATTAATATATGAGATTCAACAAAATAATATCGAATATAGAGTAACTACATCTTGTAAGTCAACTTAATTTAAAATAATGCAAAATAAATCAAATATTTTTTCCACTTGAATCATTAGATTCAAAAAGACTATTCATAAAATAGAAGAGCATGATGAGTTGGCACCGACGTGGATATAATTAATTTCTTATGTGTTTGACTTGAAATAAATATTTTTTAATTTTGAGCCTTCTTATTAGATAATATTTTAGAGAAAAATCAGCATATAATCAAATACCCCAAAAAATAAAGGAAAAGAAAATTTTTTCTTGAAAATATAATTTTCCACTGAAACAAACAGAGCCTTGGGGTGTTTATAGGATCTCAAATTACTTATGTCGTGTTATGATTACTTCAGGAGCAATATGTTTTTGGGATATGAAAGCCTTTGGGGGAGTGGAGGCCAAACAATGACAAGAAAAACTCGTGCTGAATTTCTTAGCAGATCGAGAGAGGCTGTGGGCTCAGTAGAGAGACAATGGAGCAGCCCTTGGAAATCATCTCCATGGTCAGACTCCCCAGTTAAAGGTATACATACATACATATGTCTGTTATATCTTTCCTATTATGTATGGAGATGGTTTGCAATGTTTTATTTTCTTTTATTCCCTTTTAACATATAAGCTGATGCGGATCTCTTTTAAGTTTTGAAGAAAATGACCAGGGACAAACCTATTTGTTCGGTGCAAGAAATTAATAAAATCATTTATATTTATATAGGTAATAATTTAGGCGTAGTATATGTAATTCTAAAATTGCAAAAATTCTCAGCATAATTCGTTTACGTAAGAGAGCCAAGATCCGCCTTATTGATAGCCTGATCTATGGTTTCATTAGCAATATAAAGCAATATTGCATTTTATGGCAAAACATACACCGAATTCTTTGTGGTCCTAGCTCGTAGCTACTTGGTTCCTACTGAATCACTAAGGGCGTGAGTTCAAACCATTCAAAGCTCATTATTTTTTTTTCCTTTGACCATCATCGTTTCATGTAACAAATAATAGGGCAATTCTCAAAAACACTCCCAAGGTATGACCATTTATCTATTTAGTCCAAAAGTTTTGTTTTGTTTCCCATAAAACCCCTCAAGTTTCAAAACTTATCCAATAGGTCATTTTGGCATAATTTAGGCTAATTTACCATTGTCTTAAAGAAAGCTTTCAATGTCTCCCAAATATTGCAATTAAAACTACATAATATAAGGTTTTGGTGTAAAAATGTAAGAAAAATGTAAATCATTTGTACTTAAAAAATATTTTATTTAGATATATTTATATTATCACACACATGTATAAATATATAAATAACATAAGATGTATATTTAGTAATATTAGGTTCGAAATTAACAAATCAATAGTAAATTTAGACAAGAACAAACACATTTATCTAAATTATAATTGTTTATTATAATATGTATGGCCAATTTATTTTGGTACTTGTTTTTTAAGTATTTATATTTTAAAAAATAAAGATTAGCCTAGCACATTTATATCTAAATTTATTATGAGTTCTTAGATGTATGTGCACTATTAGTAAGATAACTTGCTAAGAAATTTTTTTCAGCAATCAAACGAATAAAAATATTTAATGAGAAATAAAAATAAATTCATTTACTAACTAATATTTTTATTGAAAAATAAATAATTAAAAATATAAAATTAATTCAAATATATAAATTTAGAATTTGTTAATTTAATTTTTTATAAGTTATCAAACAATTATATCCAATGTAGCATCAATTCTTTGCAAGAATTGTGATCTCAACACATTTTGTCCTTGAAGTCAAGGGCAAAATGGTCCAAAAGGACCTATTTGACAAATTTTGAAACCCAAGGGGTGTAAATGATTGAAACTTTGGGACAAAATAGATAAATGATCAAACCTCGGAGATGTTTTTGATAATTGCTCTAAATAACATAGTTGATTTAGAAACTACAATATGTCAACGGTTAGCTTGGCCAGGAGCCTAGGATATCTAAAGGTTGAAAGACCCTTGTTCTGTATCATTTTATCAGAATACAAGTTGAATTCATATCTTCTCAATGCATTTATTTTATAGATTTGGAAGACTACATATTTGTACTATAGTTCTCATATTTTATTTACTATTGTTCTTGCATAATAAGTAATATTGATAGCAAAAGAAACATTTTGCCATGCAAAAAGCAATGTTATTGTTATCACAGTTATTTTTTCAAATTTTTTACTGGGACCTTTTTGATGTTTGTGTGGGAAATTTTCGCCCTTGGTAAAATGCCTGCGTCGCCCCCAGAAAATGACCTCATAAATTTTTGATATTTCCCTGGAATAAGTTAAGGTCATTGTCGCTTTTAGCACATATGCTATATAGTATCTGGATTCCCTTGTTTTGCTTGTTTATTTTATTCTCAGTAAAAAGAGTATTTTTGGACAGAGATTCGAAAACCTTAAAAAAGCAAAAAATTTCATGATGTAGAAAGACATGGCTTGGTTAAATAAGTTTGATGCTTAATTGAGAATTAACTTATAAAAAGCACACAGGAATAAATATTTCTTTCCTATTGGCTTATTTTACACTATTTTCAGGTTTAATATCTCCACCAAATGGGAGGGGTAAGAAAACTGAGCGCGACTACTATTCGACTTTCCACAAGACTCCTGACAGAAAGAAATTTACGAAGAGGGAGTGGAAGAACTTCACCGAGGAATCGACAAAGCAAGCCATGGGAGAGTTGGCTTCTTCGCCGGAGTTCACTGATTGGGTTATTAAAAACGCCGATAGGATACAACTCCTTCCCGAGGATATTAATTCAGATGGAGCAATTGGAAGCGGATCTTACTCTAGCAACGAGATTGTGGGAGATAGTGTAGAAAGATTTAGTTTATTTAGATGGTAGCGGTCAAAGTACATGTATAGCAACATTAACAAGAGAAATTCTTGAGCAGTTGCAGCTTGTTTTCTTCTCTTTAATGCTTTCTTTTTCTTTGGGTAACACCACTCTGTTGTTTCACTCCATAGTTTTTTTTTTATTTTTTGGTGATTTTGTCATCCCTGTATGCAGTAACAGGTTTTTGATAGTTGAACCAATCTGTTCGTGTTGTCAATGTGCCAAGACATGATTGTGTAACGCTGAGGTTTCCATTACACAAGTATGAAAAAAAATGGACAACAAATAAATAGTGCGAAAGAATGTGATTTTTTTATAATCATAAATGAAAATTAATGGATTACGCAACACATTTATGAAAGATATCGATAATAACTTATTCAGAACTTCCAGTGTCTGGCTCTTCTGCCACTTTGACGAACTCTTACATTAAAAGTTTGGACTAACCATACAATGTATCTTACCGGAATGCAAGACCTGTGAACCACACTAAACCCTAGACCAATTCCGTATCCTACCAGCCCAACCAAAATAATCGAAATTGAACTTAAAATGATGGCTGTTTTGAGATGGTAAATTTGGGGGCTCAAAACAAACCTGGATTTCCTTGATACGAAGCATTTGGAAACGTGTCAAGGTGCCTTCCACGCCCATCAGATTGTTTTGTGAGAAATTAAGATATCCAAGGAAATTCAAGGTACTTAAATTCGTTTGAATCTTTAGATATTTCAAGCAATATGCTTGGAACTGGACCTGTCGGTTTCTTTTGTGTAGATCCACGTGATTGTGGAATTGTCCCATGAAAATTGTTTTCCTGCAAAATTGAGTATTGATAAATTTCTGGTGGCGTTACCCTAGTAAGTCAGGATTAGTCCAGTCAATCGTTTTGGGAGAGATCAAGGTAATAAGAGGGAATCAAGATTGCGTATGGATGAATGGAGTTCCTTTTCTATGTTGTTGGGTTAATGCCAGAGAGATCTATTACAAATGCAATTCATTTACTGTAACAACTGATGAATAGATATAGAGCAGAAAAGGAAAAACTACATATATTTTTTATTAATTTGGAGAAAATTTATGATAAAGATCCGAGATAGGTACTTTGGTTGATTTTGACAAAAAAATTGACTACTTTTAAATATATAAATATTATCAAAGATATGCACGAGGGTGCAGTTACCAATATCAAAGTATGTAGTTACTTGTAGTCCAACTTTCATATTCCAATAGGGTTGCAGCTAGGCTCAACACTAAGTTGTTTCTTGTTCTCAATAATAATGGATAAACTGACAAGACATATCCAAACCGAAGTGGTATGATGCATATTATTTGATGATGATATAGTTTTAATTGACGAGACTAGAGCGGATATTAATGATAAATTGGAATAATGGAGACATAATTTAGAATTTCTCAGTTGTAGGCTCATTAGGTCAAAAATTAAATATATAGAGTGTTATTTCATTGGATATCGTATGGTAAACCCGACTTTGATTAATTTAGGCGGGAATGTGATATTAAAGACTAATCATTTTTTTATATCTAGGATCGGTTTGCAAAGTAATAACGGAATAAAAAAAGATGTCAACCACAAAACCTAAGTAATATGGATAAAGTAGAGAAGTGCATCGGAGTTTTACGTGATCGCATGTCTTTGAGATTAAAAGAAAATTTTTAAAAGATTGCAAAACGACCAGTTTTATTGTATGAAATTGAGTATTGGGTTACTACGAAATAAGATGAATACAAAATGAGTATAGTAGATATGCATATGTTGAGTTGGATGTGTAATAGGATTATAAAAGATAAAATTAAAAATGAAGAGATTTAGACTACATTATGAGTAATTGAAGTTACAGTGAAATAGAACCATTTAAGATAGTTTGGACATATAAAAAGAAGATCAATGAGTGAACCCGTTAGAAAATGTGAAAGTATTGGGGTGTAAACGGACAGGAAATAAAGAAGTAGACCTTTAACTATATGGATACAAGTGTTAAAAAATGACACGTGTATTACAATGTTGGACGAACAAATAACTTTCGATATGAATGAGTAGCTTCGAAAAATTCACGTTAATGATACAACATGATATATTATTTTGTTACACTTAGTCCGTTTCAATTTATTGGGATTTTTAAGACTTGGATGATGATGATCGTGATGATGATGAATTGCTATATGTTTAAGCATTTTAGATAGTCTGACAGAGATTTTATGATCAGTTTTTGACAGAAATTATTCAAAAGAAGTACCAAAAAAAATTAAATGACCTAAATCTCTACAAATTAAGGATTCCCAATCCTAATAAATAATTATTTTTTAGAAATATTATCATAACAATATCCCCACTAAATCTAAACTTATACAATAGATATTAATTGTTTTCTTAGAAAGTTATAAACAACTGAGATAAAAGCATAAACATGACATGTCATATAAAAAACTTGAAAAAAATTATGCAAAATCTAACCAATTTTGATGGTTTCAAAATTGTTAATTTCCTTCCTATTGTTGTTGGTTCCATGGTAATAATTATAATAGGCTCCTTGATTTGGAACGGATTATTTGTTCGTGTTAAAATGATTATTGTCTAGCAGTTATTATGTGTTTTGGAATTCTGTCTGATTTTACTGTTTTATGCTATTGTTGAGTTTTTATGTATTTTCTTTAATTATGAAAAGATCTAAGAGTGGTTTACCAAAAAAAAAAAAAAAAGGTAAATGTAAAGAATCGACTCCAATTCTAATAGAAAAAGCAAAAAGTCGGATTCTAAAAATCCAAATAGGAATAAAATTCACGTAGGCAAACTCAGACCATAATATGAAATCTCAAATCAATTCGGATTCTAAAAATCCAAATAGGAGCAAAATTCACAAAGGGAAATTCAGAATCTAACCATAATATGAAATGTTAAATCATTCCCTTACAATCTCAATAGAAATTCAATAAGACAGTAACAAATTTATGTATCGTGCGGGCCTAAATCTAGTGTATTATAAATGATTAATTTTTGTTTTAGCCTTATTTAATTATGAAAATTGTCCCTCTAACGTTGGACTTTTTTTCTTCTTTGATAAGATCCCTCCAAGTTATTTAACATGTATTGAAAAATAGTTACAAAGAATAAACAGAAAATCAAGGTAAAACAACTAAAAGTATTAAAAAGAAAAATATGTGGAAACTTTAAACTAAAACAAAAAAGAGCAGTAATTGAAACAAAATTGGAAAAATAAGAAAATCCAAAAACAAACTAATTATATCATACTTACAAATAACCTATAAAATTGTCAATACATAATCAATGTAACAATGCTATTTGCTAAACAATCAAAATATAATTCTCTTTATTTTAACTATACTATTTTTTAAATAAAATATTAGAAATAGTAATAATAACAAGAATTCACATATTTTGATAAATTATTCTCCTCACAAACAAAAATATTTTACAAACTATCACAAACTCAAATTCTTAATATTTTTAAATTAAAGATTCTAATTTCAGCAAGCAATTATTTAGCATCAAAGCAACCATCGGTTTAGACGTGCAAAAACTATTAAAACAGTAATGGGAATACCAAAATATATCCAAAAATCTATAGATAATAAACTATCCGTATTATCCTTGTAAGCATGAGATATACTCTAGTATTTAATAAATTTAATCCAAAGTATTGATCTTATCAAGCCCAACTGTGTATAATGACTCAATTACCTTATCATAAATAATTATCGTAAAAAGTATCTATAAATAAAAAACCACATTGTTTTGATGTCTTCTTCTTGTTCTAGGTTTAGTGGGATAAATTATTAGAAATCCTATGTAGTTTTGGTCAATTACCTTTGTCACTTGAGTACGTAGTTGCGCATATCATAATTTGCTTCTAAGCATTTTCAACCAAGTTCAGTAATCTAAGCATTAATATGTTCTGCCTGAGTAAGTTGTTGACATGTTTTGCACATATCATATGTTACCAAAGTAGATAATTTTTGTGAGTTTGCTACGATTTCTAACAAAATTTTAAATAATTATACACTAGCAGTCAGGGCTCACGCAATGTGTGTCTAAAACAAATTGTAATGACCGATTAATCACTTAATCCACGTGAATAAATCTCACTTGAGCATAAAATAAAATTTGCAATCTTACTAATTTTCAAATTTAATACAATTCAAACTAATTGTGTATTTGGGTAATAAGAAGAGATTTGTTGTAGGATTGGGTGGTAGATTTGTGTAAATGATTTCAAACACCGTTACAATCAATAGGAATTTAGGTGCATGTAATTATCATTAAATTAGTAGGAAAGATTATTTTTGATATCAAACAAATTGAAACAACTTCGCATCACATATTCACATGTACCCTGAGCCTACCAAATATAAATTGTCTCCTTTGGTTTGTAAGAGAAATGTCTACAAGGATTCTGGTATAGCAAGACAACTTCAAGACATATATATCTTGAGGGTGAATACTGCAAAAAAACTTACTAATGTTAAAATTAGGAGTATTTATTTTACTAATGTGTATCTTACGATTGAATGCGCAATAACTTATCGTTGCTAATCTTATTGTAAAAAAATATGATTTTACCAAATTTAAAATTATAAACAATAACTTAAATATATTCCGATGCTATCTTAGATGAGTTTATAGCTTTACTGTATTCCCTTGAATTATATTGGTTTGTCATGCTTGCTTCTGCCCTTTTATGTACAAAGTATTTTAAAGATATAATGTTTGATTCTATACTAGGAAGGAACCCACTATCCGATTATCCATCGAATGATATGAAAGGTGTAGTGAATTATAAAATAATTCAGACTTGCGCAAAATTTGAATTTCTTTTACAATTATTCTATTTTTTCCGAATAGCTATTATTTCAAATGAGGGGTTGTGAAATGTGAATACAATAGGTCACAACTTATTGGGCAAGGCATCATTTTGGATAGCCTCTTAAAACATAACCACCGCCGTACACATGCTTAGACTCACTGAATACAAAAATATAAATCCAAGTATGTAAATTTATTTTCCCTTTACATGACTAGTATAATGCCCCGGCACGGGGTATATAACAAAAATTGATAAATATTTTAATATTTATATATTTTATTACTACATTTAATATAAAATGTATAAAGTATTAGCATGAATATTGGATCAATTTTGAGAAATAAAATTAAGTTATTTCATCTTAACATTCAATCGCAGAATAATTTAAATATTCGAAATAGACCTTGTTTCCTGAAAGATACATCTCCTTTCTAGTACTGCATGTTTCCATATTGGTGTTCAAGTAATATCATGATATCACCAAATAGAACTTACTTAAAACTAAAAGGACCATCGGTGTAATTATTATAACCCTTAAAAATCCGACCAAAAAATGCCCCCGTGCAAGGCAGATGGTATACAAGAGAAATTTAATGAATTTTTTTTATAGTAATATATATAACATTAATAAGAAAATATATAAAATATCCAACATAAATGTCAAATCAAAATTTTGAAAATAAATTAGCTATTTCACCTAAAAGCTTTGCCTTAATTTTTATTTTTATTTTTTACTTTTTTGTTTAAATAATTTGAATTGTGATTACTTTTTCATGTGAACATCTTGGGGTTATAAATCTGTGATTTATTACACGGCAACGATTTGAACTACTTTTCATTGAAACTTTTTCTTAGTTAATTATTATATTTAGAACATATTGTGTGTAAGTCTGTTTTTGTGTAAATACTTTATTTTGCACTACATGATAAATCAAAGTTTTTTGGTTAAAATGTGATAGTGAATTCATATCGCGTCATGTATTTAACTTAGAAATGATACTATTTAGGCCAATTACACATAATCAATAAATGAATTATATCTTATTATTTTGTATATAAAATTATAAATTATTTAATATAATTCCAAAATATAAAATAAAATATAAGAAATGCCAAGTAATGATGACATGCGTATAATACATATATATAAAAGGGAGACCGGTGCCCAATCAATAGTTAAATTAAACAATATACAAATTCAATACATAAATAACACTAATGGTACTTTGAAATTTACTCTCTTTTTTGTACTAATAATTATGCCAAAATAGAAGAAAAGGGACAAGTTATGAGAAACTGCGAAAGTATTAAAAATAGGTTATTTACATTAAGGTACCTGTGTTTCGTCCACAATTGTATCTGGTCCATAAAGATTCAATTGAAATCATAATAGTCCCTCGCTTAACGTAATTTAAAAGATAGAATTCGTATAAGTAATGAGCCTGTGATTTATTTATTCAAGTAATCAATATGTAATTTATTTACTTGTATAATATTTTGATGGTGATTTTATGTCTATTTGTCTTCCACTTTGTGAAATTTAGTAGTTTTATAAGAGAAATAAATATACAAAAGGATCAAATGTGCAACTTCCTAAAACTCCGAGGATCATAACTGCCCAATTTCTATAACTTGGGGACCGTTGCTATTGAAATTAAAACTATGATAACAATTAGAATTCACATGAAACTATAGGGACCATGAATGTAATTTGTCATTGGAAGGCCGACGAAAAACAGCAGCTCTAGTATTCTCGTTTTTAGATACGAATGATGATGATATACAAACACTATATTTAGAGCAAAGACAGATTTAGACCCATGATATCTGAATTATATTTAAATCCTCGACCGGGTTGGATTTTGACCAATAAGAAAGAATCGTTCTAAAACATTCTTTTCTTGTATTTTTTTTATTTGTATCAGAAATACATGTTAATATTATTGATCGATGACTGTCCAGAATGAGAATATAAAACCTTTTCGAGACTAGACTAGATGAATAGATGCATGAGCATGACTATACAATAAAAATGAATTGACTCAATTCGAAAGTGATGTAGGTAATTAAGATCTTGCTTGTTCTTCATATACTCGACAATGATAGTTAGATACGTATATTAATTATATCTATACTAATGAAACACTGGAATAGATGTCCAAATATTACAATAAATCGGTAATAACAAATTAACAATAACAGGAAAGCAGCAAACTTTTGGACAAATTCAAGAAACCAACCTTCGTACCCTCATTGAAAGAAGCCACAACAAATCAAGTATGCTATTTATGAATATTATTTCTTAATCAATATGTTATTCGTAAACTCTCTTTATTATGATGTTTAATCTTAAGCCAATGAAATAAGTTACGAGCTTATTTATATGAAATTAAAATACAATGCATTTTGTTTATTTGTGCCTTTATTAGTCTCCCATGATTCGTTTAGTGGAAACTAATTAAACACCAATGAACAATATGTTAGATATTTAGATAATGTTGATAAGTGATAAGTGGGAGCTATATATATATATATGATTTATATATATATATATATACATCTCATTGTCCATATTTTGCCAGACAAATTGTGACTTTGGTGACTTACACACAATCCTATCCAAGTATTAGCTGAGCCAAGTTAGGTTTGTCTTCAAAATCACTACCATTTGTTTTTTTCCCAAATAGAGTTTCTATTTCCTTATTTTCTCCAATGCCCATAATCATTACGTCCCTCGTGTGTGTAGACTCAATTACCCACTTGCAAAATATCTGATAACTACATGCATGTTTGTTTGTATCGATAAGCAAGAAACTACCATTTATTGTATTTTCTTTTTCAAACATTCAAGCCTCTATTGCATTATTTTAAATTCAGCGGAGTTGCACAAAATATATCGGAAACTTTTTTAACTATCTTTTGCTCGGACTCGTCCATATATAATACATCAGTCAAAGAAGAAGGCGCTAAAAAACAATACATCGGCATTTATAAAAATTGTGCCTTTAATCAAAATATCAGTAGCTCAATTAGTTCACACGGATTATGATTAGAATAGTGTGCAACTATCACAAAATACACCACATTTGATTTGATGAAAATGTGATAGAAAGAGAGTCTGGCGAGAAGTTCCCTAGTGTGGAAACTAGAAAGGAGGAGATCAACTTCCATCTCCAAATTCACTTGCTTCCTCATGTCCGATGAGTGCAGCCACCACAAGGATAGGAAACGTCGGCTCTACAACCGCATATTCGCGGGCATACTCATCTTCCTCTTCATCGTACTCCTCATCGTCCTCATCATCTGGGCCGTCCTGCAGCCCAAGAAACCCCGGTTCGTGCTTCAGGATGCCACTGTCTTCACCCTGAACGCAACGGTACCTAACGTCGTTACCACCACTTTCCAGATCACGGTCTTGTCGCGAAACCCAAATGATAAGATTGGGATCTATTATGATAAGCTCGACGCCTACGCGAACTATCACAACCAACAGATAACTTTATACACCGCTATCCCCCCAACCTACCAGGTACATACATATACCCTGTGGATCAATCTTTGCTAATTATATTTGTTATAAAAAAATAAAATTTATATTCAAGGTGTTTAGGCCTATTTTGCTGGGATGAAAATTTATTAGGAAATTACTGTTGCAACAAGTTTGGTACCATTTATTTTTTGGGGTTAGATTTTGAGAAGATCAGTATGTTAGGCACAGGAGTAAAATGAGTATTTTATAAATTCGGAAGTATGTTGAATTTTAGTATTCAAATGAACGTAGTGTCGTCAAAAAAGAATTTTCGTTCGACGTTATGGTTATGAAGTATTTAGAGAAGATTTTTGTTTTTTTTTTTTTGTGAGAAATTTTCCCCCCCCTATATATTGCTGTACAAATATTGGTTAAGTGTTAGAATTGGTGTTTCTTGTAATAGCAGCCATATCGGTTGAGTACTTTGAAATTATTCATGGTTTGAGTTTACTACTGATATGGCTACAATTACAAGAAACACTTGTGTTAACTTAAAAGAAGATTTTGATTGAAAATAATTTTGAATTGCTTCTGTGTAAAATAAATTGCAAATACTTTGGAGAAAGATCAAAAGAAGCTTCAAGTTTTTGCACTTCTTTTACTACTTTCTAGTTTGTTTTTTTTTCCACCAAAAAGCAAACTTTTTTATGTCAAAAAACCAATAAAGTTGACTTACAAGTTTAGATAAATGATACCAAAATCATTTCTCAATTTCATACCCTTCTCAATTTTGTCCCCAACATTGTGAATTATTGCACTTCTCACCAGGGCCACAAGGAGGTCATCATCTGGTCACCGTTCCTCTCTGGAATTGAGGTCCCAGTGGCACCCTACAATGGGATCACCCTTGGACAGGACCAATCGAACGGTGTAGTGCAGCTCATAATCAAGATGTATGGACGAGTCAGATTTAAAGTCGGGACCTTCACCTCGGGCCGCTACCGCCTTTATGTCAAGTGCCCAGCTGTGATCACCTTCGGTAGCGGTAGCACTGGAATCGTAGTTGGAGACGCCGTTAAGTACCAGCTGCAACAGGGCTGCAGCGTTAGCATTTGAGAGAAAAAATAAAAATTTAATTTGGAGCTAGAATTTTTATGCCAAATAATTGTGGACAAAAGGAAAATGCTATATACTACGAGAAATTTTAAAGTACCGAGGAAGAAATTGCGATACATAACGTTAAATTGATGAGGTAGTGATATCTTGATAATTATGAGGCGCTTCCAAACCAGAATTTGTGCGATTCACTTTGTATAGAATTATTAATTTCACAATAATTCTATGATTAGTATAATTTTTGTTATTTGCTTTGCATGAAAAGTGATTGTTCATTTACCTTGCACGATAAATAATCGTCGTGTGCCATATCGAGATATGGTCAAGGTATTTATTAACCAAATGAAGCATCTCTATTAAATATATAGTTATAATAATTATACGTGGAAAGCCAAAAGTGATCAAAAAGTAAGCAAAGATGGTGAATGGGTTGAGATTGTAAATGGAAAATTTCAAAAGAGCACGTTATGGATGACTAGTTACAACATCTCGCCTTTTGATTTTCTTATATTTTTTTAAGGTCATGTTCCCATTTTTATTTCCCATATCGTATATCTCTCCATTTTGAAGACCGGCTGGTGTGAATAAAACTCAGGAGATTATATTTCCACTTTTCATCAAGGATAATTATACAGTGAAGTTATAAACACAATTACCAATGATCAAACTTTAACTCAATTTCTTAAAAACATGAATAACATCCTCCCCAATCGACTTCTCGATTTTGCTATAAGTTACAAGCCGCACCATATCTTTTCACGCGAAGTTTTAATTATAATCACAAATTTCACGACAGTAGAATCTCGACAATTCAGAATACTAACGCTAAGGATATATGACTCAATTGTTGAATCGCGTCGATAGATTGTACTAGGGATTTCCCTTTTCTTATCTTTCTCATCTAAATTATTAGAAGGAGGCCAACCAACCAAGGACTACAAAAACAAAAACTATTTTAAAAATACTTTATTTCCTTTTTTTTTTTTTAATTTTGTCCGATTCATTATTTATCCTATATAGACGACAGATAGACAAACTTGAGACACAACCTCCTAGTTAGCTTATCTTCCCTCCCGGTTTCTCTACCACAACCATGTCCGATAAGTGCAGCCACCACACCAATGCCGGTAAGTGCAGCCACCACACCAATGCCTGTAAGTGCAGCCACCACGAGGATAGGAAACGTCGGCTCTACATCCGCATATTCGCGGGCATACTCATCTTCCTCTTCATCGTACTCCTCATCGTCCTCATCATCTGGGCCATCCTGCAACCCAAGAAACCCCAGTTCGTGCTTCAGGATGCCACTGTCTTCACCCTGAACGCGACAGTACCTAACGTCGTTACCACCACTTTCCAGATCACGGTGTTGTTGCGAAACCCAAACGATAAGATTGGGATCTATTATGATAAGCTTGACGCCTACGCGACCTATCACAACCAACAGATAACTTTATACACCGTTATCCCCCCAACCTACCAGGTACATACATATACCCTGTGGATCAATCTTTGCTAATTATATTTGTTATAAAAAAATAAAATTTATATTCAAGGAGTTTAGGCCTGTTTTGCTGGGAAATTACTGTTGCAACAAGTGTGGTACCATTTATTTTTTGGGGTTAGATTTTGAGAAGTTCAGTATGTTAGGCACAGGAGTAAAATGAGTATTTTATAAATTCGGATGTATGTTGAATTTTAGTACTCAAAGGAACGTAGTGTCGTCAAAAAAAAAATTTCGTTCAAAGTTATGGTTACGAAGTATTTGGAGAAGACTTTTTTTTTTTTTACAAGAAACACTTGTGTTAACTTAAAAGAAGATTTTGATTGAAAATAATTTTGAATTGCTTCTGTGTAAAATAAATTGCAAATACTTTGGAGAAAGATCAAAAAAAGCTTAAAAGTTTTTCACTTCTTTTACTACTTTCTAGTTTTTTTTTTTCACCAAAAAGCAAACTTTTTTATGTCAACAAACCAATAAAGTTGACTTACAAGTTACGACAAATCATACCAAAATCGTTTCTCAATTTCATACCCTTTTCAATTTTGTCCCCAACATTGTGAATTATTGCACTTCTCACCAGGGCCACAAGGAGGTCATCATCTGGTCACCGTTCCTCTCTGGAATTGAGGTCCCAGTGGCACCCTACAATGGGATCACCCTTAGACAGGACCAATCGAACTGTGTAGTGAAGCTAACGATCAAGATGCATGGGCGAGTGAGATTTAAAGTCGGGACCTTCACCTCGGGCCGTTACCACCTTTATGTCAAGTGCCAAGCTTTGATCACCTTTGGTAGCGGTAGCACTGGAATCGTAGTTGGAGACGCCGTTAAGTACCAGCTGCAACAGGGCTGCAGCGTTAGCATTTGAGAGAAAAAATAAAAAAATAATTTGGAGCTAGAATTTTTATGCCAAATAATTGTGGACAAAAGGAAAATGCTAAATTGCAATAAATAACGTTAAATTGATGAGGTAGTGATATCTTGATAATTACGGAGCGCTACCAAACTAGAATTTGTACTATTCGCTTTGTATTGAATTATTAATTTCACAATAATTCTATGATTAATATAATATTTGTTACTTGCTTTGGCATGAAAAATGATTGTTCATTTACCTTGCGCGATAAATAATCATCGTGTGCCACATCGAGATATGGTCAAGGTATTTATTAACCAAATGAAGCATCTCTATTAAATTTATAGTTATAATAATTACACGTGGAAAGCCAAAAGTGATCAAGAAGTAAGCAAAGATGGTAAATGGATTGAAATTGTGAATAGAAAATTTCAAAAGGGCACGTTTAGTCCTACTAATAAAGATAAAAAAATAACTAGTGAACGAATGAGTATTTCACCATTAATATCAGGAGAATCTCAACACCTCGATTTATGTAAATGAAGAATTTAATTTCCTTCTTGATAGGAAAATTCATCCTTTAGAATAATGTGAAATTTTTTAAATCATTCGTAAAGGAACTACAGAGGACTAGAGTAAAATGCTAAAAACAAATTCCATAGCATGCAATTGGGCAAATGCAAAGTCACTGCATAGAGGCTTGGGGCTTTAGTATAGTTTGTTTGTTTCTCTATCCTTTCGAGTTGTAAGACTTAATTATATGTTATGGATACACTTCCGTTTAATTTCTATCATTCCGGAAAACTCAGCCATTTGCTTGTTTTTTAAAATCTACCCTTGGCAGATGAATTGTTATTGTTAGTCGATTTTATTTAGTTACAAAGATGGCAGTACACTTAAAATAGGCCTTATATATATATAACTTTGGCTAATGACTTAGTTTTTCGGTTAGTTCAGTTATTTGGTTGTATTTAGAAAGGGACTTGCAAGGAGAGGGTACCATGTAATCATATATAAGTATTTAAGTTTATTTTTAAACTCACAATTGAAAATCAACTTGTAAGGGAAGAGAGTCATATAATCATATATTTATATAAGAATTTAAATTTATTTTTGGTCGATATCGGATAATGTTATCTTTAATACTTCTCCGCACGCGTAGACTAGACTCAATTTGCGATAGGGATCTTGCATGTGTAATTTAGTAATTAATTAATTTCAATTGTCATTAATTTTAATTACCAAACCCAAAGATTGAGTGGTTCTGATACCATGTTAAATTTATAATTGTAATAATTACATGAGTAGAACTCACTGTTGAAAATCGGCTTGTAAGAAAAGGGTGTCAATATAATCATAAATAAGAATTTAAGTTTATTTTTAGCCTCAATCATATGGAACGTAATTACTCAATATTTACTATAATGCCTATGAATAATTAATGATGAGTTGTCACGTATCATATTCACTTTATTTAGAAAAATTACACACGGTTGTGTTCTTTGATTAGTGGGATCAATTGGTAGATGATGATGATGATGAATAAGTGGAATATAGAAAAAGAACTTAGAATGTTGTAATGATTAAAATTTTTAGTTAATTAATTAGTCATTATGTATGAGGTGGGCAATAATTCAATTGGAAAATAAAAGTCAAGTTGGGTATATGGTGGGGGGTTGGGGTGTCATTTTCTTTCAATTTCCAATGTCGAAACTTTTATGGTATAGCCGCCATAGTTTACCATGCTTTCGGTTTACTCTTTTCTTTTCTTTTCTCTCTCTCTTTTTTTTTTTTTTAATTTCGTAGAATTAATCTATATATTTGGAGTTTGGACAACCGCTTTAACCTAATATAAAGCTTCCCCTACTTTTTATTAACAATTTTCATATAATTTAATGTTCGGTCAAATTTTTGAATTTGATTTAGTCCTCATCCGGAAAACAAAGGCTATGTTGATTTATGGATATAGTTCGGTTCAGTGGAAGGTAAACAGTACTTCACATAATTATGAGCGAGAAATAATTCAGTGAAAAACATTCTTAATAAATAAAAAGCAAAAAACTGGAAAGTGTAGGTTTTTCTTATTTAAAAATAATCCTTTTACGGCTAAATTGGTTAACTGATACTGAAAATTTTCTATGTCCTGAGCATATAATATGCGACAAGAGCCTGCACATTATTTGAATTAATATTAACGTAACTCCATGCTAATTTTGAAAAGCGGATTGGAAATACAGCAACACTCCAAACCGAAATTTAGGAGAAATGCTATACATACCTAAAATTTTTACACAATTCTCTTACCCGTTGATGTGGAAAGGAAATTTTAATTCAAGTAATTAATGCAATATAACTAAAAAATAATCACATTCAAATATTCTCCTTATTACATTAGCGAGTAAAAAAATCGAATAAAAATTTTAGATTGGTGAAACATTTCTCAAACCTAAGTGGTATTGATGTGAATTATTCACAAGGTGATAGAATACTACTGATCGTACTATAGCACCAAAACCTACCAAATGAATTAAGAACAAGTGTAAAATAAAGGGGGGGTAATTAGTGGAGTTTAGGTGTGAGATTGAAAGTGTTATTTTCCAAAATGGTCCAATTTTTTCCACATGCTCATGCCCTACTGGTGGTCTTTTTCTAATGCCTAACGTCTTCTACCAACTAATAATGGCTTAATGGAAAGGGATTTTCACATTGCCCTTCAGAATTGTGGATCCTATCTAATCTTCAATACTTGGTGCTAGCTCCTAAAACATGTTCACGCTTTACAAAAAAAAAAAAAAATAGTTTTATGCTCAATTAAATCATTCAATAGTGGCTTGTTATTTAGAAGAGTGAAACTTGATACTGCACCATATTCTGACAAAGTGGTGCTTAAAAATTACTTTCACCAGCAGAAGAGGTCATAATTTTGTATTTGACAATGCTATAAATGTCTACTTTAATCGTGTAAGTTCAGAGGTCTTGTGTTCCTAAGTAAAGGTGAGGGATCGTGAATTGAGCTCTCGTTTATTTATTTATTTTGATAGGTAAAATGAGTTCATATTTCTATAACCCTTTCGAATGTATTCACACTTCCATTCTGGAAAGGGACACAATACGAGGCACTGAAAGTGGCGAGCGCTTTATCTAGCAAATACTGCTCGGTTTTCAAAAGATTGGGTTCTTTTAGCTAATCCGAACCCTCCATTTTTTAGTTTAGTGATGTGTTCATCGATGCAACAGTGCCCTGATGATCACCAGTGCTTTTATACATCTGGAGAGGATGCAATACCTTGTTAATAAGTACACAAAATTTCCAATCAGTACGTGCTAGAGCATAACACGCCTTCAACTCAGACAAAAAGTAGGCACATAGTCTCACTTGCTGTCTTGCAAAACTAAGCAATTTCTTATTAATGTGCTTTCTAATGAGATTGAAAACATAAATTTTATTATTATTAAACTTGAAATGTATATTAGGGAAAATCTTATTCCAAATGACATTTACCAAGAGAAATAGGAACCTTTTGCAGCTTACTATAACCAGAACGATATGGATACATCCCTTATTTTAAGCAACAGTGCACACCCCTCTACATTTTTACATCATCTCAGAGAATTTCTTCCTCACAGATCTGTAATAAACGGATTACGGGATGTAACTAACCTTGACTTTTCCTCAACTCTGTCAAAATTGAGGGCCTCGTGTCAAGCAGTGGAGCGATGAAGCTCCTAACAAAAGCACGTTGCTTAGCCGTTTCTTCAACTACAACCAAATGAGCATCATCACAAGCCTTTGCATCCTCAAAACCAAGAGTCCATCTCCCATCTTGGTCATGATTGGGAGCTTTCAATTTATGGCTTTTCGTTTTGCTTTCACCAAGCCTTGGTTCAAGCTCTCTAATTTGCAGGTGTAACCATGTTGGATGGTTCTCATCTACCTTCGGCTGTTACAAAGTGCAACACAGTCGTATATAAGATCCCCACAGGAAAATCTTGGGAGTCTCAGAGAAAATCAAGACCAGTTAATATTGCAGTAACCTCTAATAACTATACATGGAAATTTGAAAACCGAAAGTGTGGGAAGATCACATAGGAGTTACATTTAGTCCAGCCAATGGAGCAATTGCAATAACAAGTCCTCGCTTCGAGTGTAAAGGATGTTTCTCTAGAAGTAGCAACTTGCCAGATATCCCCATTGTGATGGGTACGACATAGATATCCCTCATTCCCACTTTGGAAAATGCAATTTTACAAGGGATGCCAGAGGCTGCAAATAATTTTATAAATCAATATAATAGTAATAAGCAAAAGTCATAATTTTGCTAGTAGTCAATAGCAAATTCACAAGACAGCTGACCCACCTAAAGATACTTCTGACCCAAAACTTGCAGAACGAAGATCTGAAACATACTTCCTTCCCGAAACAGCCAAAGAATTGCTTTTCAAATTTAACATGGGATTTTCAAAAGGGTCGGTATTGAATATGAATGTCTTCAAATGAATATGGAGAACAAACAACTGAAAATGGAACAAGTATAAGAGATTTTGTTTCTTGAAAAAAAAAAAGTGATGTGAAGAAATGCAGATGAACAATATAATAAACCTTCACGGTATCGACCATCCTTTGCCAAGCCATCGTAGAAGTACTTCCTCCTGAACAAAATGATTATATTAGACTCATCCTGTATACAGAATAGATGAAGAGGAACAATTCTCATTAACAGTCCATGACAGTATTCTGTTCCAAACAATCCCTACTGATAGTTTACCGCAATGTGGATTACTACATGAAGCATGTTGGTGGTGGGAAAGCTCAAGCGCAAAAATAGGGTCCTTAGACAGGGATGATTCTTCAAGTACTGCAACACATGGGTATAAAATAATCAACTCCATATAAATTGTATCAAATAAAACTTAAATTTCTTCGAAGCCATAGCCCAAAAGGTGTTAATCAAAAGCCTTTCGGATAGCTATATAAGGACCAAGAACATAACAAGTCGAAGATACAATTCATAGCTCTTTTCTACCTCTTATTCACACTAGATGAACATCACGTGCATTACACGTGACATTTTTCAAGATATTAAGTGGTGAGAATATGCATTACATGTATTTTAACATAAAGTTTTATTTTCGAAAAACATTATTATTTCTTCATACATAATGAAAGGCGTTATTTATTTACTCAGTTACTCTTATAGTAATATTTATTATTAAAATTTAATACGAGTTACTTTTCACATGACTGTGTGAAAAAAAAATTGGATCTTAGTTACTCATTTGCTATTATAATTCAAATCATATTTTCAATTACCTCTAAATGGTAGAGAAATCTTATTATAATCCATTAAAACAATTATTGCACTAAAAATTTGAAAGTTTAAAAATTCAAGTACGAAAAATGTTTTTCATAAAAAAACAAATTTTGTTACAAATACACAAATTCAACAAATTGCAACTCCACAATTACAATATAAATAACCAATGATTCTACAACTATTATGATATTTTGTAAAGAATTACATTTTTTCTTAACTTTTATTTGGATTGTGTCACAACTTACAATTACTAAATTTCACCATTCTCATAATCAACCAAGTTGATTTTTATTCTTCAAATTTTGATTGTGATTATTTACAATTATCCAACCTATAAATCAGAAACCGATAGTTGTAATTCCACATTAAAGTTTGTACAATTAATCAATAATTTTTTTAAAAAAATAAAAAATATGAATAGCCCATTAGATATAATTTATAATTCTAAAACTCATTTACAATTATACAACATTGTTATAAGATCACTATCTCTTATTAATATAAAAATTGATTTTTTCTCTACTTTCACTCTAATTGTCACATGTTGATGGATAGTTTTTTTGGCTAGCGCCTGCAAATTGTTTTGACACATGTACCATCAATTTATCAATCAAAACTTAGGAAATAAAATATTTCCATTACAACCACGTCAATATATACATAAATAAAATATAATCTAATATAGAATAATATTTTTTAAATCTAACTAATTTAATATATCAATTACATAAATATATGCATGAAATATTTTGGCGTTTAAGAGAAAATTACTTACCCTCCAACAAGAAGTGTTAATACCATCCCTTTTAACCTATCAACCTATCACTATTTATTTTTGAAAAGTAAGTTACATCTATGTTTATCAAATGGGAAAATAATTGAAGTGTATAAGACACACACACATACATACATATATACATATGTATATATGCTTTCGTTCTAATCGCGACATATTTTCATATAAAAAATTTATCATAATAAAATTTTACCAAAAGTAAATATCTTTGCAAAAGAAAGTAAAATAATATTTCTTTTGCAAAAATATTTAGTTTTGGTTAAATTTTGCAAAAGAAAGATTATTAAAAATATTACCATTATAAAATTTCTCTAAATCTAACTATTGAAAACATATAAAATAACAAGCTTCCTGGAAAAAAAACTCATTAAATTATGTTATTTTATTAAAAACATATTCTCATAATAGAATTTTTCTAAACATTATTATTAAATATAAAACGATTAAGAATAAATTAAAATTAAATTTAAAACAA
>MKEJ01013287.1:0-34344 GCA_001753735.1 Embelia ribes
TAAATATTATTAATATTTTAAATAAAAAAATACAAAAATTAAAGCTTTAAAACTGTAACCAAATAGTCCTTGCAGTAAGAAGTAAAGTTTAGATTTTAGATGGAAAATAATTTTTCTTTTGGCGAGAAAAAAAAAAAAAAGTTTTCCCAACATATGGTAGAACTGAAGATTTACCAAGGGACTATAGTATTTTCTGTGATTTTGAAAAATTTATTAAATATCTTATATTTTAGCATCTCATAATAAATTTTACGCCATCCACCATTCCCATTTTTTATTTTCGGCTTTCCCCGACCCGAGTACGCACACACAAGCGCGTGCGTGCACGCGCACGCACGTGTATATATATATATAGTAGGTGGTATTATCTTCACATGAAGATTTTCCTTCGAAAAAAGCCCAACTCCCTAACACTTTAAATTTGAATATTCGTTTATGCTGACAATTCCACTGATCAAGGCGAAATATCAAGAGACAATCAAGATATTTCAAAGAAAAATATGGTCTGATATATAGTGGTCCAACAGGGCACAAACTTTAGTATACATTAGTTAAAGGATTTCACACTTTGCTTGAACCCTTTTGGAGAAATTATAGATGGACTTAAAACCAAACCGAAAACGTCGTTTTCCTGTTTCAAGAACATAAATGAATCCAAATCTTTTGCCATCTTCGTTGTTACAATCATTTCGATTTTTTGGCCGTGTAAGCTATTGGGATGCTTGATCTCAAATCAGGTAAAAATCAAAAAAAAAAAAAAAGAATTAACATACACTAATGAGTTTACTATTTAATGGATTTAATATTTTATGTGAATATGAGTTTTAAATGTGTATTGTGGCTTAGACTTCACATACGATGGCGTTGATAACTACATGACAAACGCCAAAGTCATGGGTGCAAGAATCACAATGCGGTCGAAGGTATTGTTGCAATCATATGGCAAGATGGTTGGAGTTATCGTCAGAATTACGGATACAATAATGGCAACATCATGTCTAGAGAGTGAAAGATCAAAATTAAGGAGGGATTCAACATTGTGACATGCAAGTGATAGATTGTTGGAATATACATAATCTCACATCATATATAAATCTAAGAAAAAGATACTTAATATATAGTAATTGACTTAGCTTTTTAGTGGATAGAAGTTCTAAAAATATATATTAATTTTTCGGTGCTCATGTGAGACTCGCCTCATTGTATACAACTCCCATAAATAAACCTACTTCTTTACTGTGTAACCCCATTCATAGCTATGGATTGATTTTCACTTTTTTGGGTTTATAGAATCACCGCAATTTGAAATATCTAACATATTAATGTAAATGTCAGCAGCTATAAAAACAAAATTTTATAAATAAAATTATAAAATTATTATTAAAATTTTTTATTATAAAATTTTATTTTTATAACTAAAAAGTAATATCTCACTATTAAACTAATTTTAATAGCGGTACACACTCATTTTCCAATGTTTACACTTCTTGAATTCTGTACTCCAATGCTAATGTATTATAGGAATAGAACATATTTTTTAAACTAAAATAACGTGCCCTTTAGTACATTGGCATTGGAGTACAACGAGGAGTCCTAGTAAGAGTAGGTGTGCCGAATAATGGATCAGCAAATGAAAGAGTATTAACAAAAAATGAATAATTAATAAAGTTGATAAGTGTATATTTATACATAAAATAAAACCAAGAGATCGTTACCGTAAATAAAACAAATTTTTTGTCACACGCTCAAATTAATAGGTAATTCAGGAACTAATGAGTTAATATTCTGTAACAGCTTTACAGGTACTCTGTCTATATATACTGTCACTTGTCAGCTAAAAATACACTTTACTTTCTTTCTCTACATTAACTATATCATTCAATATTTTAATACTTTTCTTTAAGTACATTGTACTTTATCTTCATCAGAATCCTGTTTTACTTACGTATCGGAGAGTTAGTGGGCAATCCCGTATCACACTTTCAAGTATTGAAGTAAGATCTAGATAGTCCCCTCTGATAGCTGGAGTAAGCCTCACGTGGAAGAAGTAAATTGAAAGATTGAGGCTCAGGAAAAAATAATTCAGCCTTCAGAACTACACCATATACCTTTGGAAGTTCGTATTTGATCCCAAACGGGAAACTTATTGTTCAACTTGCGTTGTCTATGGGAACTTATTATAAGAAGAAACATTTAATTTCTTGAACCTACTACACCTAACAGTAGTTCTGAAAAGCCGAAAACATGTTAGAATCCCCTGACGACCAGTACCCCCCCTCTACCGCATGATACACGAGACTTAACTCTCAAAGACGAATCTATCCCTGGAACTTAAACTTCTCCTAGAGTGGGACAGATAGTATTCCCCATCTTTTCCCTACCCTCCACTGTTATACCTTCGGACCCCTTGCCTGAAGTAACCTCACAAATCTTATCTTGCATGAATTGTAGGTAAGGCTAAACCAACAACTAATGAGCAACTCGAGTTCCTCAAATAACCTTCCTGAACTGTTAAATTTACAAGTTCTGATTGCTTCTCTTGTGCAAGAGCAAGTTCAATCAGCCATTAACTTCTGTGGGCTACCTTTCAGAAGAGGAAACAACTCCCTTTTCTCCATATTTGAACATCAACCTATGGATATTGATCATTCACCCGAGAATAGGGAAAGGATTCCTCCCTAGCTAACATTGGCAACCGAACAAGATCAAAACACCCATGAGTATAGGCACCGTGATCCAAGACAACACCCTTCTACCTTCCTTCCCATTCCCGAAGTAAAAGGAGAAGCATATTGGGAAGATTCTGTTCTCATTAGAAGGCAAAGATCCCCCTCTCCCAGAGTAGATGGTGTGCAAAGGAGTAGGCATTGTGACCCAAGGGCCTCGGGGCTCCGGACTACCAGTTCCTCTAACTCTGCTAGCTCCTCCAGATACATCAGTTACATACCGTTTGAAGATGATAGTGAAAAATATATCTCGGGTGAGGATGAGGATGAAGAGTATTTTCCTGAACACGTCACTAGAGTACTCCAGGAATCCAACCCCATCCCACGCATTCAAACCCGAAGTGGTATTCGAGGGTAATATCAAACTCAAGATAGACATAGTCAGAACAGAGGGCAAAATTAGGGAACTTTCATCCAATCGCAAGGCCAACTAGATCCCGATCTCATTGTATCCCCAATCCACCTCGAGGAAGCATCAGTCGCCACTCCCAAACCTCCAACAGAAGAAGAAAGATAGATACTAAGTTGCCATAATATCCCCGAACTGCGGTGGATAAGCAGGTAGAACGAATCATTGGAGGAATGATTCAAGCACTACTAAGTCCTTATATTCTCTATGAACCAACTCCGTGGAACTATAGCCCCTTGTTCTCCCTATATACGATGGAGTTTCTGTCGGATCTAGTATACATCTGATACTTTACTTGCAGAGGATATTTGCCTGAAGTTCCAATGAAAATTTTATGTTCAAAATATTTTCCTCTACCTTCATAGAAGAAGCTTTAAAATGGTTAGATAAAGAAGCTCCGGGAACAATTCGGTCCTAGAGACAAATAATGGAAATATTTTTAAAAGATTTACCACAAATTTCAAGACCACCTTAGGACCTAAAACCTTGATGCAGATGAGAAATGGCTCTAATGAAAGCTTACATGATATCACTATCAAGTTTATAAATGTTTATAACTCGATCGATTGAATTTGGTGCCTAGAAACCTTTGCTTTGGGTTGTACTACAGCCTGCCTCAACCCGTAAGATGAAGCTTATATGAAATTTCATTCGAAGCCTGCTAAGTCCATAGATGAGTTCTTCCTGAAATTAGATAAATATTCAAAGGTCGAAGAAGAAAGATTGAAAATTGCTACAAAGGAAGTAAAGAATCAAGGGTCTAATAAGGAAGTCCATAATGTGGTGAAAGAGCCAAAAAGGGAAGAAATAAGGAATGAAAAGAAATCGAAAAAGTTTAGAAGGGACAACAGGCAAAGGGATTAGGGAGCAGTGGGTCAAGAGTCCCCAATATCAATTTAATAATCCAAATAGTAAAATATTTCATGAGATTAAACGTAATGATTGGGTGGTACCTCTTGCCCATTGAGGAGCATACCGGAATGTCTGGACAAATCCAAATATTGTGAGTATCATCGGGACCATGGTCATACTACCACAGGTTGTAAAAGTCTGAGGTGGCAAGTAAATAATTGGGCCAACAAAGGATATTTGAACAAGAACATTATTGTGTAAGAGATGCTACCACCATCCCTACCCTATGATCAAACGGCTCTGGCCTTACTTGAGATTCTCACCATACATACCTCCAAGTTATAGCCCACTTGTCACGCCCCCTTGTCACGCCCCGAATTCCCATAAATTCAGGGATATGAACTGAAAGAATAGAAAAGAAAGAAAATAAATGAAAATACACTTATACAACTTATCGTACCCCGAATTTCCAACCTTAATACTCAAGGGCACATGCTTATAAAAAGATAAAGAAAGGAAGAAGATACATAAATCAACATCCCATTCCTGACTGCTACAAAGGAGCTATAATACTTCTTATAAACAACAGCTTACAACATCTTATACAACATAGTAGAAGGCTTACATATATGAACAACAACATAATACTACTTAAAGGTAAATGCCCTATTTACAAAGAACAAGTACATGTTGTATGCTTGTCAAAAATAATAATAAAAAAGGTACACATATGTTTTTCACCTCATGTATAAGAGTAAGAACATATCTATATTTTCATACAACGCCATATCAAAATACAACTTAAGTTTATTACAAATAACCCATAGTTACAAAATAGACACCCGCATCTACATCGTCTTATTAATCATACCCCGAACTCTGGACCTACAAAATAGTTTAGAGATCGATGTACATAGAAAGAAATGTATGGGTCGGAAATCAACATTATGATAAATCAGATATTATGTGAATGAACATAATCATAATATATACAATGCAAAAAGCCTTCATACGTAAAGAAGGTGTACAAATACAACCATGTCTATGCATACATTACCAATGCAACTTATGCTTAGGACTATGCCTACAACTTACGAACATATACGAGAACAAATCTCGACTATGCCTAAAAAGGAAAGTTGGGACTGTATCTTTTTGCTTTGTCTTAAAATGGAGTGTTCCTTATGCCTATTTCTTAAAAAGTAAAAGGTTGTTCCTTATGCCCAGGGTGTCCCTTATACCCATATAAGGTTGTAAGCCTCATTGCTTTAGTTTGTTAAAATCAAAAAAGGTCAAAACATTTTCCCAAACTTATACTTATCCAATGAACATGTGACGATACTTATGAACATGTATGAATGCTTATGGACATGCTTGCATTTATGAACATGAATGAATGCGTGATATATACTTGAATACTTATGAACATCTATGTCGTACACCATAGTTATAACATACATGTCACAACAAAATGTGACTTTCGCTACTTATGAGCTTACAACATTGACTACTTACAACATATATGTTACTTATAACATATAACATACTTGACTACTTAACAACAACTAAACATATACTTTGATGTCTCGATTAACAAATAATTGGTTTGCATACGGGGAAATAATCATACATAAATGAATAATCAATCTCAAAACTTAATCATGCTAACATACGTGCATAAGTTTAAACTTATACTATTGTCCATTATCAGCCCATACCTTAATTCGAAAGCCTCCAGAGATGCTATCGAATGACCATGCCAACGTCAATCCAAAACTCAGCTCTTTTAGCCTCTTGAATTAGTCTATCTACGCTCTTCAAAATGAAATGAATCTATACAAAGAAGTCTTCTATGAAACTTAAATAAATTCAACAAATTTATTTCAATGTATAGCTTGATATGAAAATTGGGTAATTGAACGAGAATAGAAATTGATGATACTTACATCAATACGTAGTCTTCGCAACAGTGATGAGAAAGTATTGAAGCCCCGAAGTCGAACAACGAACGAATCGAGATGATATCCCCCCAAAACTCATAAAGCTTTAGCCCCCGAAACGATCTAACAAACAAATTTGGATTGGAACAAACCTATGTAAGAAAATGATCTACTCATCGAAAGGAAGAAAAAAATCAACTTTGTTTCGATGTACGAAAAAGGCATAGAAACCTAGGCAACATAAACAAACGAGATAGAAAGAAAAACTTACGTTAAAATATTCTCCTCGAAACAAGGATTCTGAAAATTAACTTTTGATCAATGGACGAACTCCCATGCTAGATGAAATTGGAAGGAGAATGTTAAGAAGAAAAATCACCACCACTCTCTCTCTCTCTATTTCGTGGCTTAAAAGGGAAAATGCTTTTTAACCAAGTATTAAAAGTCAAAAGTATTTGAATTCACTTTCTCAGTTTTGTCCGTTGGTCTCTCTAAGGCCATGTCCAACCATCTGATAGACTAACAGATAGACCATTGGACTCCCCGTCGGATATTTCCTTGGAAAGCCCAAACTCCCTGAATTTTTCCAACAAAGGTCCAACCCTTTGTCTGACGGTCAGACAGTCATTTGAACAAGCCAAAAAATTTAATTTCAACACCAAATGCTAAGGTATTGATTATAATGCCTCATAATACCAAAACCATATGCTTCCCAATGCTAAACCCCACACCACACAATTCCGCAACAACTACGCCTATGCATACAATGTAATAATAATATTATAAAGCATTAATAATATTATTATTAAAAACTAAAAATTCATTCGGAATTTCTAGAATGTTACTCCACTGTTCCCAACCCTCAAGCTACACATGATCGCAAATTAAGGTTTCAAAATTATATAAACTCCGTACAATTCCAAGATCCCCTTGGGGGAATGAGACAATGTATGACCTCCCAACCTATTGCCTTTATAGAAGCAGATCTAGAAGATATGTTCTTGCCACATAATGATGCTTTAATTGTTACTATTGTGGTTCTCTGAGCGACCATGGTTTACAAGCTTGTAGTTGATAAAGGAAGCACAATTGATATCCTATTTGTGCATATATTGCTAAAGCTAAAAGTATTACAATCTCAACTATCATCGGCTTCGATATCCTTGATCGGCTTCAGTTCTGAGCAAGAGAAGATTGTAGGCAAAATATGGTTAAATGTATAAACGAGAACAATAGAGATTATTGTCAAATTCATAGTGATCGATGCTCCCTCCTCCTACAGCAGAATTATAGTAAGACCATGGATTTATAGTCTGAATGCGGTAGTATCAACCTTATGTTTGAAGGTAAGGTGTTTTATTCTTGACGGGGTAGAGACTATCAAGGGAAACCAACA
The DNA here is from genome assembly GCA_001753735.1 of Embelia ribes. Taxonomy (NCBI): domain Eukaryota; kingdom Viridiplantae; phylum Streptophyta; class Magnoliopsida; order Ericales; family Primulaceae; genus Embelia; species Embelia ribes. The sequence goes on from MKEJ01013287.1 coordinate 7,324, forward strand.
TGAGTTCCAACAATTAATTAATGCAGCCATCTAAGATAAACGGTCTCTTCAGATCTATGCTTCAGCCTATGCAAAAGCTGAAGAGAATGAAACTAAGCCTCCTTTGAAAACCCCATTTTACAAAGAGGTATTGCTTACTAAATCCAGTATAAATTCGAAGGAGAAGGTAGAGGAGAATCTTGTAAAAAAACAAATACCAGGAAAAAATGAAGAGTATGACTTCTTCTTAGGAGTAGAGTTGCCTGTTGATAACGCAGACGAATTGTTTCAATTCATCCTTCGTAATATTGATAGCTTTGCATGGACTTCATTGGAAATGCCAAAACTTGATCCGCAGGTGGCCAGCCACCAACTCAATATAAACCTATACTTCTGCACAATATGGCAAAAGGCCTGAACTTACAAAAAAGAGCATTAAGAAGCCATAACTTAGGAGGTGTAGAAGCTGCTCTCAATTTTGGCAATTTGCAAAGCCTGTTACCTGTAATGGCTGGCAAACTTGGTCGTGGTGCCTAAGAAGAACTGAAATTGGAGAGTGTTTGTAGATTACATTAATTTGAAAAAAGCTTGCCTTCAATATCCCTTCTTCCTCTCGAAGATAGATCAACTTGTTGATACATCAACTACTACTCAATTCTTGAGTTTTTTATATGCATATTCTGGATACCATCAAATTCACATGCACCAGGCAGATCATAAAGAAACCTCCTTCAAAGGTCTTTCTGAAAACTATTCTTACAATGTTATGCCTTTAAGATTGAAGAATGCAGGGCCTAATTATCAGAGGGCTATAACCAGAATTTGTGTCCCTCATCTTGGAAAAAATGATAGATGTGTATATAGATGACAAGGTGATCATGAGTAAAGAAAAGGAAGATCATGTAGTAGACTTGGAAGCAATTTTCTAGACTTTATAACTGTTTAAGCTAAAGTTGAATGCTTCAAAGTATGCCTTCAGGGTGAGAGCTAACAAGTTTTTGGGCTTCATTGTAAGTATTGCCTTATTTAGAGAGAAGGGGTCAGAACAATAACCAATATTTTTTGTCAGCAAAACCTTAGTGACCTCTGAAACTTGGGATCAACCTTTGGAGAAGTTGGTATTCACCCTCGTGATTGGATCAAAGAAGCATCCACGATACTTCCATTCTTATTCCATAATTATTTATACAAAATAACCAATTTAGGTAGCATTGAAAAAAGCAGATCTATCGGGCAGAATGGCAAAATGGTCTATTGAGCTCAGAACTTATCACATTATCTACAAGCCCTAAACGACAATTAAAGGTCAAGTACTTGCTGACTTTATTGTTGACTTCTCAGCAGAGCCTGAAATTGTGATCTCAGGGATGGAAGATAGAGTATGAGAGCTATTTGTTGATGGAGTATTGAATAAAAATAGATCAGGAATTGGGGTAATCTTGATCAATCCTCATAGAAATACTGCAGAACAATCAGTGCGACTCGAATTCCCAGTTACAAACAACAAAGCGGAATATAAAGCCATAATCTTTGGTTTAAAAACAACCAGAAACTTAGAAGTAAGAAAGATAAAGGCCAACACAAACTCTCAGCTAGTGGCTGAATAAATGTCAGAGACATATTAAGCCAAGTCATTAAGAATGGAAGAATACCTTAAACAAGTTATGGAAGTGACTATTGAATTTGAAGAATTTTCTATCCAACAAGTGATTTAAGCCCAGAACACCCATGAAGATGCCTTGGAAACATTAGCTACCTCTGTTTCGGTAGAAAAAGAGCGTAGAGTCCTTATTCACTTTCTGTCAATAGCTCTATAATGCCCACATAATTTTAATAGCCAACCACAACAACATGAAAGTAAAATCCAAAGAGGAAGCCTTTATTCAACAGTTAAAAGTTCACATGAAAAACTTAAAGACAGCAAAATCTAATCACTATTCGGCCCTTATCATGTTTTGGCCTCTTATTACATGAAACATAAGAAACATCTAAGTCTACAGTGTTGGCCAACAACCTACATCAGTCTAATGAACAATAGAAAAAAAGTAAAATAACACAGTCTCGTTGACCCTGTCATCCTCAAGTGAGCTTCACTCTACAACTTGTTTCCCACGGTCAGCCTCACTTAGTTCTGCTTGGCATTTTTCAAGAAAATGATTTAAAAATATAACCAACCAAGTACAAGTTAGCAATGTATCCAATAGTGATGAAACAACCATAAAAAATATGACATAGATCGTAAAACATGTAAATATGGATACATAATCCAAATCCTCAACCAGCAAAACTTATATAAATCTACACGTAATATAAACATCAACACTTCCTACACCACAAAATGACACGAGTACCGTATCCCGACTAGGGCACTGTATCCCGAGACTTTACACGTAAAGGCTTATGGATATTATTCCCTATCCTGAGTCCCAATGGAACTCGTTCAAGGTTAGTACGAAGCCATCAAAATCGACACATACTCCCAAATGACTTGATACCATGCATCCACAAACTATTTTTTTTTAACACTTTTCGACATGTCTTTTTCTTTATTAAAAATTTCATTTCGACACATGTCCATCTACGTCACTTCCAAACATTCAATTAGTACTATTGTTTATAGCAATATACAAGGTATATTCCATTACCATATACATCTAAATTATTTTGTCCATGTAAACATCATATAAATCAATTAATCAGAATAGGATAAATCTTGTCTGGACGAAGTCAATCTAGTCCGAATGAAAGGGTATCTCATTTGGATCAAAGCCATCTCGTCCGAACAAGAACTGCTTTGTGGCAAACACAAATAAAATCTATAAAATCTGACCAAACATCCCTCCAAACACAAACAAAATATGCTAAAAACTCTAAAATACATCAACCCACACATCTAAGCTATCAAAGCCTCAAGTTTCATTACTATTAGATCATCAAACCACCACATACCTTATTAAACAATGATGAATTTTCTTAGAGGAATTCCTACACCAAACCCTTGAGAATACCCCTGTAACATTCCAAAAGTTCCAAGTTAATTTTTTGCATGTATAATAATATTATCGAAGCTTATAATATTATTATTGCATCATTATAAAATGGAAATGCATGACACATTGTAGAGGGAAGTACAAAGTCTTAGCGTATTTATAGAAGTATTAAAGTAAGAAGACATGTTGCATTAGTATAGAATGTAGCATAAGTGTGAGGTTTTAGTATTATGTTATTATGAGACGTCGCGTCTTTACGATTATTAGCACATGCATTGTAATACTAGGATAATATGCCAAGTATGGTAGAGAAGTAGAATATTGTCATGATGTATTGAGATGAATTCCAGAGTTGGATTTCGTAGTGCAAATTAGATTGGATGCGGTGTTGTGTTGGCATTTGGTGGTAGATGCATAAAGTCGCGTAGATTGGGTTTTAGGCACTCAAACGATATTATAAAACTTGAAAAACACTTCTATAGGTGTCTAGTGTTGATTACGAGTATTTTTAGAAGTTTTCGACCCAAGGTGGAAGGAATCAAAATTCAATAGATCCGATCAATCCAACTAACAGTCATATCAATCCAAAAGTTGGAACTGATTCATCCAACACTAGTTGGATCAATCCAAATGAGTTTTGACTGAAAATAAGTAGTATGAAATAACACTTTTTTCCTTATACATTTTTCCCTAAAAATATGATTTAGAAAGAGAGGGGGAAGGGGTACGAATTTTTGGAGCTTTGAAGCCCAATTTGATTAGTTCCCGAGGGTGAAAATGATTTCTAGTTGCATATTCTTCATACTCGGAGCATATAGTACATTTTGAGGTAAGTCACGAATCTTATCTTGTTCGTTCATAATGCCTTGATTTTTGTGCCTAGTTTGTACATGAAATTAAAGTTTTTATTCTTATTCCTCGTGTTGAGGAGACCATTTTTGTATGTAGGTTTGGATTGATACATGTTCGTTTGTTAGATCAAATCTTGAGGTGAAGAACGATGAAATTGGGGCTTTTTGGAGATTGGCTTATGAGTGGATTTTAGAGCGGTTATAGGTACGGGTAGGCTATGAAATAACAATATATGTGTGAGTCTATGTGTGTTCTTTACGCATAAATTTTATGAAGTTGAACCATGTTTCTTAAATTGAATTAGAGATGAATTGTTTTTTGTTTGAATTCGTTTTGTTTTTTTTTTAGAATGAAGCATGATTAAAAGTATATTGAATTATATTGTCATAAGTATTGGCATTTTATTCATTGAGTAGCATTATTCATGTTTCAAGCCAAAATGACATTTTTGATAAACGAGAAGTTGGAATTGATTTTATTAAAGGATTTGAAGTTTTCTAATTGAAGTTTTCAATAGAAGTGAAGAGAATAATTTGAATTCTATATGAAAGAACCAATGCTCAGTTTTATTATCGAAGTGAAGGACGAAGTTTTACAAAATTGATTGTTAAATTTTGATGTTTGAACATGGTTATATTTGAAGAAAATTTACATTTCATTAATAGAATTATTAAGTCATTTTCTATTTCTTTTCGGGAAAAGTCTTGAAAATTACGAAATTTTAGATGAAAGCAAAGAGAAGGCCTAGTGCCTTACCGTGAAAGTCGGGAAACCTGATTAGGAAAATAAACTATAAATGTTCCATGAAGGGAGAGATTTATGGTATAGTTTTATGAAGAAACCTTATTTTAGAAGAAAATAAATTTAGTCGCTAGTCCCAATCTTTTAGAAGTCGAAGTGTTATAGTGAAGTAAAAGTCAGGGCTGAGTTGCATTGCATTGTTATTTACATTGCGTTCATTCCTATATGTGGTATTTTATACCTTATGGTACCACATAGCATCACATGTATCGTGTTATTTAGTATACTAACTCGTATAACTTTCTTTTCCATTTTATATCATAACATTATTGTAGGTGCGGAGGCTAACGAGAGGTATCCATGAGATAACTTAGATACTTTCTTATACATAGTTTTGAAGATAAAATTACTAGTTTATATTTTGTTTGGACACATTTATGTTATTTACTTTGGACATCGAAGTAATTTAGTTGAAGTTATGTTGTAGTTTGATTTCAAAGCAAGATGTAGTTAGAAGTTGTATTTTGTATTATACTTTGTTGTAGCCCTTGAGATTTTTTGGGCTAGAACAAAAGTGTAATATATTCTATGTAGACTTGTGGGTAGTATATATTATTATTTGTTCAAGCATGTAGCTTCGTTGGAGTTGTAAAACGTGGTGTTTATTTTTGAGTCGATATACAGGCTATGTACAAGCTATTTATATTTTTCTTTTTGCATACTCTTATAAAGTTCATGTTGTAGAATGAGAAGTGAAAATAGCGTTGTAGACGTAGATCCCATTTTATTTTCTTTTCTTAAAAACACAAATTTTTTGTTTCTTTTTCTTTAAAAAGGGATCACACTCGCCTCTAGGATTTTATGGGATTCGGGGCGCGATAAGTTGGATTCAGAGCTTCACCAGGTTAGATAAACCTTGGTATCTTGAGGGTAGGAAAGGGTGAAGAGTGTAGGTATGTTGTTTGCTTGTAGTTGCTTTGTTAGAAGTTAAGGCATGTGTTGTACTATCGCATGAGTAATGATTGCTAGTGAGTACATTGTATTTGCAACATGAAGAGTTGCATTTATAGCAGATTTGAAGTTTCTTTTATGAAGGTGTTGCATAGTGTGAGGGCATTTGTTTGAGAACTAAAATTATGTTCTTTTTTGTGTTTTTGATTGTGAAGTGGACTGATGTATGGCTAGAGAAAGTACGCGTGGATGAGGTAGGATTGGTGGACGTTGCGGCGGTCGAGGCCATAGAGTTGGTACTCGGAGTGGTCATGTTAGGAGTCGTGATATTGAAGAAAGGAAAACAAGATGTAATCGGGCTCGAAAAGCCAAAATTTGAGAAGCTAGGGGTATTCCTGACTTGGAAAAGAGTAGCAAGGCTAGATTGGAGGAATATGGGGAAGAGCTTTTTAATGCTCGACCTCATGTTCCACCATAGCCACAGTGAGAGTTGATCAAGATGGGGGAGCTCAAGTGGATGCTACTAGTTTGATGAGGGCTATGGAAGAGATTATGCATAACTTGGCACAAACTATGAGGACGGGGAGTGTACCGAGTGCAAAGACGACGGTCTCAAAAACTCAAATGAATTTTAGGCAGATGAATCCACCTACATTCACAGAGGAAGAGGAGCCAATTATTGCAGAGCATTGGCTTGCGGGGTGGAACACATCTTGAACGTACTCCAGATGGTGGATGATGACTTGCAGATGGTCGTGGCGCCATTCTTCCTATACGAAGGAGCGAGAGAGTGATGGAAGGATTATAAGGAGATTCATGGCCATGGAAATATTACATGGGTGACCTTTCGGAGTTTATTTTTGAAGGAGTTCTTTTTTCTACTTTGCAGTAGAAAAAGCGGAAGGAGTTCGCAAGACTTGTTTAGAAGAATTCTACTGTATAACAATATCAGAAGCTATTTACGAGCCTTTCTCGTTACGCAGCGAAGCTCGTTTCTACGGAGGAGATACATGTTAGTAAGTTCAAGGATGATCTTCAACATTATATTAAGAGAATTGTGGTTTCGGAACTCCGCAAAATATATGAAGATTGTGTAAGTGCAGTGATGAAAGTGGAGGCAAGTTTAGTCGAGAGACAACAGGTTCTGGATGTTTGTCCTCCTAGGCCTCTAGGTCAATCTTCTGGTTCCCATTCCAATTAGGATTTGAGAGTTGTTATGAGTATTCGTTGTGGTGGCGGAGTAGGTAGTAATGTTGGTAGAAGTTCGGGTTTGAGTTTTGAAGGTGGTAGTAGTCAGAAGAGATCCCAAAATGCATTCTTTTCTCTTTCCTGTGGTGGGCATTCTCAGCCTATACATTCTTCTACTTCTAGCGCACTCATTTAAGGATCAAGGTATGTTACATGTGGTCAGCAGGGCCATCTCATTCGATATTGTTCTCGTCCTCATGTTTGTCGTATATGTGGCACAGAGGGGCACATACAGATTGTGAAGGTGTGGTAATAGGGGACATATGCAAGAATGTTGTCCTGAGGGTCTTACAATTTTGAGCAGTTCTCGAGGAGCTACTTTTTCTTCTATTCCATCTGAGGTAGCTATGAGGAGGACATATGTTCCTCCGTCTATTTCTGCTCATCAGGGAGAAGGATCTTCTTGCAGGGGTGGTAGGGGATTTTACGAAGGTTTTTAGCAGCACCAAACTTCGCAGGCTCGTACTTTTGCTATGCCGCAGGCTCCAAATGCAATTGAGCCATCTATTGTGAGAGGTAGACTTTCATTCCTTTCTACTAGGATACACGCGTTGTTTGACACTGGTACTTCATGCTCTTTCATATCTGTACAATTTTCACGCATGTTAAAGTCATCTGTAGAATATTTGAATACTCCCATTTATGGTAATACTCATGGGGAGAATATTTTTCATAATGGTGCTGTGTATTGGGATTGTGAGTTGGTGATAGCGGATTATATTTCCAAGTACGACTTTGTATTGTTTGAAATGTTGGGGTTTGACATTGTTATCGGCATATATTGGTTGTCTCACTTTCATGCCATTATTGATTGTGAGAAGCGTAGAGTACTGATGGTGACTGCGTCGGGAGTGAGATTTTTTTTTATCAAGGAAAGTGTGAGCCATCACTTCCTTATTTGGAAAGTCGCTGGCTAGTCTAACATTTATGTTAGTTAGTCTTTCCATTTCTGACATATTGGTTTCGGAGTTGAAGTCAATTCTCATTGGTTTCAGAATTTGTATATATTTTTCCCGAAGATTTGAGTGATCTTCCTCCCAAGAGAGAAATCGAGTTCTCTATTGATTTAATTCCGGGCATTGAGCCAATAACTATTGCGTTATATTGTTTGGCTCCAATAGAGTTAGATGAATTGAGGGTGTAGATCAATGATCTTAAGTTGAAAGGCTCATTCAAGATAGCACTTCTTTATGAGGTGCTCCAACATTATTTGTGCCAATGAAGGATGTCACTGTGAGAATGTGTTTAAATTACCGAATGTTGAACTGTATGACCGTAAAGAACTAGTATCCTTTGCTGAGAATTGAGAACTTGTTTGATCAATTGTGGGGTTCTAAATTCTTTTTGAAGATTGATCTTAGTTCCAATTATCATCAATTATGTGTTCGGATGATATACCGAAGATGGCTTTCCGTATTTGATATGGACACTTCGAGTTTCTTGTGATGCCGTTCGGGTTGAGTAATGCTCTGACAACATTTATGGACTTGATAAATAGGATTTTTTGTCTTTACATTGATCGTTTCATAGTTGTGTTTATCGATGACATCCTAATCAATTGGCCTACTGAAAAGGCATACCGAGAGCATTTGTATGTTGTTCTTTCTACTCTTTGAAATATAGACTTTTTGTGAAGTTTTCGAAATGTGAGTTTTGGTTGCGAGAAGTTCATTTTCTCGGCCATGTTATTTTCGAGGGTGGCGTTCTAGTTGATCCTTCGAAGATAGAAGCTGTTACTAATTGTGAGGGACTGAAGTCGGTATTTGAGGTTTAGGTTTCTTAGGTCTTGAGGGTACTATTGTCGATTTTCTCGAGATTTTTTTCATTTGTTGACCCTAAAGACTCAACTTACTCGCAAGGGGTTGAAATTCAAGTGGGACTCGAAATGCAAGGAGTATTTCTTGCATTTGAAGGATTTGTTGACGTCGGCCCCAATTCTTATTATTCCAGAGCGAAGTCTAAGCTACACCATTTACTGTGACGCATCAAAGGAGGGTTTGGGTTGTGTATTGATGCAACTTGGTAAGGTAGTGGCTTATGCCTCTCAACAGTTGAAAATTCATAAGAAGAACTATCCGACTCATGATCTTAAACTTGGTGTGGTGGTGTTCGCATTGAAGTGTTGGCGACATTATCTAAATGGAGAGAAATTCAAAGTTTTTTCCGATCATAAATCTCTCAAGTACGTTTTTACCTAACGTGAATTGAATATGCATCAGAAGAAGTGGATGGAGTACTTAGATTAGTATAATTTTGATCTAGAGTATCATCTGGGGAATACCAGATGTATGTTAAAGTTACGATCGAGGTTCATCCAGCCTTGATTACTTGTGTGATAGAGGCACAAAGAGTTAATGACGAATCCGATGCTTATCAAGTTAAAATTATTTTAGAACATAGCCTTGATAGTTGGACCATTGCTGCTGATGGTGGAATGCAATTCCAGGGTCATTTATATGTGCCTATTTTGATTCAGGATGGCATTCTTTAAGATTCTCATCTTTCGCATTTGGCAGTACATCCGGATGGCACGAAGATGTTCTATGACATATCTCATCACTTTTGGTGGCCCGGTATAAAGAAGGATATAGAAGGGTTTGCATCTCATTGCCTAACACACCAACAAGTTAAGACCAAGCATAAACGTCCCAGTAAGTTGTTGCAACCATTGCCCATTCCCTAGTGGAAGTGGAAATGGATTACGATGGATTTTATTATAGGGTTACCAAAGTCGAGATGTAGTTGTGATGCAATTTTGGTATTGTAGATCATTTGGCGAAATCTGTCTACTTTATACTTATGCATACTACTGACTCATTGAAAAACTCTGTAGGATAAACATCAATGGGATTATACGTTTGCATAGGGCTCCTATATCGATCGTGTCGAATCGAGATCCTCGTTTTGTTTTGTGATTTTTGTCAAGTCTTCAGAAGGCCTTGGGGGCTAACCTTTCGATGAGTACAACGTTTCATCCGTAGACTAATGGACAGTCTGAGCGAATAATTCAAATTCTTAAGGACATGTTTCGGGCATGCGTCCTAGATTTTGGAGATGGATGGAAAGATCATGTAAGCTTGATAGAGTTCGCATATAATAATAGTTATTATTCCAGCATTGAGATGGATCCATTAAATGCTTTATACGGGCATCCTTGTCGTTCTCCTATTTGTTAGGTGGAAGTTGGTGATGGTATGTTGCTTGGACTGGAAATGGTATAAGAGATGACTTATAATGTCCAGATGATAAAACAAAGGTTGGAAATGGCACTTAATTGTTTCAAGAGTTATGCGGACGTGAGATGACGTCCTTTGTCACTTGAGGTGGGTGAACATGTATTTTTAAGATATCTCCGAAGAAGGAGATTATGAGGTTTGGTAAGAAAGGAAAACTATTACCAAGGTATGTTGGACCTTTCTTGATTCTTGAAGCCGTTGGTGAAGTGGCTTATAGGCTTGAGTTGTCACCATAATTATCAAGTGGTCATCACATCTTCCATGTTTCAATGTTAAGAAAGTATATTCGAGATCGTTCACATGTAGTGAATTTTGATGATTTGCACATAGAACATGATGTCTCATATACAGTGAAGTCTATTCGTATTCTTGACTTGAAAGAACAAATTTTAAGAAGGAAGAATATTCGGTTAGTGAAGGTAATGTGGCAAAGTGGTTCCAACAAAAAGATGACTTGGGAATGTGAAGATATGATGCGTGAGAAGTTTTCAGAGCTTTTCGAGAATTCCGATAAGGGTTTTATTTATTTGTAGTGCATGCTAATTCCAGGGATGAAATTTTCTAAGAGGGGGAGGATGTAATGTCTTGGAAATTCCGAGTGAATTTTTTGCATTTATAATAATATTATCGAAGATTATAATATTATTATTGCATCACTGCAGAATGGAAGTACATGATGTATTATAGAAAGAAGTAAAAAGTCTTAGCGTGTTTATAGAAGTATTGAAGTAAGAAGACATGTTGCATTAGTATAGAATGCGGTATAAGTGTGAGGCTTTAGTGTTGTTGTATTGTTACGAGACGTCGTGTCTTTAAGATTGTTAGCACGTGCATTATAGTACTAAGATAACGGGCCAAGTATGGAAGAGAAGTAGAATAGTGTCGTGATGTGTTGATAGGAACACCAGAGTTGGATTTCGTGGTGCTAAGCAGATTGGATGCGGTGTTGCGTCGTAGTTTGCCGGTAGATGTGTAAAGTCGCGTAAATTGAGTTTCAAGCACTCAAACAATATTCTAAAACTTGGAAAACAAGTCTATTCATGTCTAGTGTTGATTATAATGCTTTTAGTAATTTTCATCCTGAATTGGGAGCACTCAAAATTCCCATAGGTCCTATCGATCCAATTAGTTGTTGGATCGATCCAAAAGTTGGAACTGATTAATCTAATAATGGATCGATCCAACTAATTTTTTACTGACAATAAGTGGCGTGAAATAACACTATTTTCCTCATACATTTTCCCCCAAAAATCTGAATTAGAGAGAGAGAGAAAGAAAGAAGGGAGCACGAATGTTTTGAGTTTTGAAGCCCTATTTTGCCGAAAACGATTTCTAGTTGCAGATTCTTTATCTTCGGATCATTTTGAGGTAAATCATGAACCTTGCCTTGTTTGTTCATAATATTTCAATTTTTGTGCCTAGTTCGTACGCGAAATTAAAGTTGTTATTCTTATTCCTCGTATTGAGTAGACCATTGTTGTATATAGGTTAAGGTTGATACTGTTCGTTTTTTAGATCAAACCTTGTGGTGAAGAACAATAAAATTGGGGCATTTTGGAGATTGGCTTATGCGTGGATTCTAGAGCAATTATAGGTACAAGTAGGCTACGAAATTTCAATATATGTGTGAGTCTATGTATGTTCCTTACGTGTAAATTTTATGAAGTTGAAGCATATTTTTTGAATTGAATTAGAGATGAATTGTTTGTTATTTGAATTTGTTTTTTTTTTGTTTAAGAATGAAGCATGATTAAAAGTATATCGAATTACATTGTCATATGCGCAGGCATTTTATTCATTGAAGTGACATTTTTCATGTTTTGAACCAAAATGATGTTTTTGATAAACGAGAAGTTGGAATTAATTTTTTTTAAAGGATTTGAAGTTTTGTAAATGAAGTTTTCAATAGAAGCGAAGAGAAAATTTTGAATTCTATATAAAGGAGCCGATGCTCAACTTTATAATTGAAGTGAAGAACTAAGTTTTACGAAATTGATTGTTAAATTTTGAAATTTGAACATGGTTATATTTGAAGGAAATTTACATTTCATTCATGAAAGTATTGAGTCATTTTCTATTTTTTTTCAAGACAAGTGTCGAAAATTATGAAGTTTTAGAAGATAGCCAAGAGAAGGCTCAGTACCTTACTGTGAAAGTCAGAAAATCTGATTAGGGAAATAAACTATAAACGTTCCACGAAGGGAGCGATTTATAGTATAGGTTTATAAAGGAACCTTATTTTAGAAGAAAATGAATTTATTCGCTAGTCCCAATCTTTTAGATGTCGAAGTGTTGTAGTGAAGTAGAAATAGTTGTCGAGTTGTATTGCATTCATTCCTATATGTAGCATTTTACACCTTATGGCACAACATAGCATCATATGTATCGTGTTATTTAGTAAACTAACTCATGCAACTCTCTTTTCCATTTTGTATCATAACATTGTTGTAGGTGCGGAGGCTAGCGAGAGGCATCCTTGAAATGACTCAGATACTTTCTTGTACATACTTTTGAAGATAAACTTGCTAGTTTATATTTTGTTTTGCCACATTCTTATTATTTACTTTTCCAAAGCCTCGTTTCTCTCAAAGGTGTTTTGGCATCCTTAGAAATCTTGGTGATCTTCTTATCACAAAGATAGATCTCGTTATCCACAGCAACTCGGACTTGAATAGTTTTGGTCTCAAGATTTTAATACTTAAGGCAATGTTTGGACATCAGCTTCCCCTAATCCAGAAGTACCTTGTTAAGAAGAAAATATAGAATAAAAAAAAAAAGAAAAAAGGGATAAGGAAAGCACAGGCGACAAAGGAAGAACTTGCCATATAAAGGTACCGCAATCCCTCCGCATAAAAAGCCTCTAAAGATTTGTCGAATAGATTCTTGTAAAACCCAGGATAGGTTTTATGATGTCCATCAAAGATAGCAACCCACTCAAAAGTAGAAGAAATATGACACGGACGATATCTCTCTTCTGGCAATTCACTTTCAATATCACTACTCCCTTTTTCAGGCTCAAATGGGTCTATCCTTCAACTCCTCTTCCTGGTCATCTCTTTTAGCAACATTCTCTTCATGAAAAGGATGGGAGAGATCAACTCCATCCTTTCCCTTCTTTTCCTCCTCTTCTCCCCCAACATCGCCCAAGTCATATCCAAACTGGGTTAGTATATCAAAATTCACTTGTGGATTACCATCCAAAAACTTCATTGCTTCCTCTTCAACTTCAGTAGGAACAACCTGAATGGCAAAGGAAGTATATCATTCACAGTAAGCTAGAAATAACCCACATCTACCAAAGGGACCATCTCATTACCCGAGGTAGTAGCCACCTCTATAAGATTGGCAACCGCGATTGTGATGTCATCAGCGGAAGGTTCTTTAGCCTTCGATTTTTTCTTACTTTATCTTACCTCTGGCTGTTTAGCCTCTGGTGAAACCTTATTTTCTTTTTTTTCTTTTTATAGCCTCTCCCTCAATGTCATCCTCTTTCAATGCACCAGGAAATTTAATCCGAATTAAACTACCAATAGGGACATCAAGCATGCTTATCTGCTTCACTAGGACCTTTCCATTCAAAAAATTTTCTCAAGTCAACCATTTTATCCTCTTAAGGTTTAGAGAAAGTTGGCCTCCCTCTACTGTAGGGACCCTTATTAATTAAAGTCTTATCATCTTCAGAAGCCCATTTGCCCCCATGATAACCCAATCATTCTCAATGCCTTTGTCAAAGGAAGGGAGTGAGAACGTTATTCATTTTGAGTATCTAGGGGTCAGAAATCATACATCTCTCGAATGGACAAGAAAATAGCAGTACACAATTTCTGCAACCCCCAAGTTAACACCAACTGTTTTATTCAAAATTTCAATACCTCTGAATATCCAAAATATATTCAAAGTAAGTTGAGACAATGCAATTTTTAAAGTTTGTATAAATGAAATTAATAGAGTAGAGAGAGGAAGAGACAACGCCCTAGAAAAAAGAGTGCTAAGACAAACCCCAATCTCATCACCATTGCTTTGTAGTATACCTAGGACTTCATCATCTGTAAGTCACTTCCTGACAGTCAATTTTTTTCCTCTCCTTTTCTCCTCTAAAATTTTCTTTTCATCAAATCTGCAAACATATTTTAGGTATACCGAATAAGTTAGTTTTGATAGAGGCCTGGAAGCTCCTAATCCACTCACAACCATCGGATCCTTGGCCATCGAAGAAGATTCTCTCTCTTTATATGCTTTTGTACTCGAATTTGATATTCCTCACGGTAGATTTGGGGAGCAACTAAACTAAAAAGGAAGAGAAAAATTTTCTAGAGGGAGAAAATCTCGAAGATTTTAAAACTCTACAGGTAGCAAATGAGTAAAATTTCTCTATCCTCCACTTATTTATAGTATATTGATTCAAGGAAAGAAATGGGGAGCCATTACAACTACCAAACCCTTGTTATAGCCCTATAAATCCTATAAGCCGACATAATTTTCTACGTGTCCAGAAAACGAGATCCATGCCAAATTTATATAGCCAATAAAATAATAACACATGTAAAAAACACAATCTGACACAAACCAAGCAGCACATTAAAAGCAACATACTTAGCAATAACTACTCTGAACCATGATGAGCATATTCACAGTAGTTAGGAAGAAATATTGGGGTACACCCCTGGGATAAGCAAAAAATAAAATTTTCATTTCAAAACACAAATAGAGTGCATAAATAGAACAAAGCAAAATATGGGGAAAAAAAGGGAAATTTTCGTTTAAATTCTTTTACAACAGGAGGCCTTCGATGACAAAATACAAATTAATGATTCTGAAATTTTTTATATCAAAACTCTCCTATCTTATTTCTCTATTTTCCTAATATGTCTAATACCAGGGATACCCAGAAATTTGGGCAATCCAATAAGCCAGAAGCCAGAGCGTCTACCTTGGCTTCCAAATATTCAAACTTATCTAACCAATAGGTGTTAAACAATAAGTCATCAACACATTTCTCCATATCCTTTATAAACTCCAGCTCTATTTCCAATTCATTGATGCACTCCTCTAAATCCTCCAACTTCATACGAAGATCATAGATTTCTTGGTTCAGATGATCTATAGGATCATCTCCAAAAGAAGAGCCATTAAAATGAATTGAAATAGGGGCAGAAGAAGACATTTTCAGTTAAGATTTGACTAAATTATGCTTCTTTCTCTAGAAGTTAAGCTGTAAAAATAAAAGAAAAATAATGGTGAAATTTGTATTTATAGAACAAGTTGATGGGAGTAAGCAAAGGGTATTAAATGCTTTCATTAATATGAATAAACCTTTTAGGATCATTCTATTAGTAGCACAACTGTCAATTCTATAATGGATGCTTGTATATAGCACTTGTCCTATTTGGGAAGATTAACTGATAGGCATTAAATTTGCCGCTTGGGTATTAAAAGGACACATTTGGGGAGTAACAAAGTAATAAAAACAAACATGAATTCATGTGCAACACATCAATAGATGTAAAGAATAAAAGAAAAGTAAAGAAAAATAATACTTATTCATATAATTATTACAAAAGGAATATAACTCCGACAAGTAAAAAAGACATCAAAAGAAATGTTCTAGCAAGACATTTCAGGAAAAATTGTTCTAGATACACACATGAGGTTATACTATCCTCTTGTACCCTTTTTCATCCTCCCCTACTCTTTTAGGGACCATCTGGATCATTCGGGGTCTTCTTTAGCTCCAACACCTGAGCTCTCGGAGCAGCCAACTCGATCTCCAAAGCTTCAATGTGAGCTTTCAGGGCCACTGTGGTAGCCATCTCCTCTATAACATACTTAACCAGGGGATTCTTATCCCATAGCTCATCTTCCCGATCTTCTATCTTATTTTGGAGTTCGAATGTTGGGTCTTACCCCATTTGAACTTGCTAGAATTAAAACTTGGATCATTGCTTTCACTTGACTGAGACATGGTTCCGAAATCTAGAAGAATACTTGATCTCTCTATTAAAAAAAGAAGAAGAAGAAGTTATTGATGCGAAAAATGGGGTCACATTTTAAGTTATTTATAGGAAGAGAATTAGGATATGAAAGGATGCACATTTATTCTCCCCCAGAGAGTAATATATATTTCTCTCTCTTTCTCATGTTCTCTCCCCTAAAAAGTAACCTCGAGCCCAACAAAGTCAGCCTTTAGGGAGGCTACCCTACCTTCTAGGGGTTCCCCCTTGGGAGGACCACCAAGACTAATGGGTGCCTACTCCATAGCAGATACTTGGACCACCATGGCCACCGCCTTCACCTCCAGGACCACCAGACGAACCAGAAAATCATCATACTTTTCCAGACTGAGCTTTAGCTCCTCCAGCTCCTGGTCTATCTGGGCTAGCTCAACCTTGAACTCTTCCATGCGCTCTTCCAGGGTTGTTATCGTTTCTCTCTTAGGGAAAATGTCACTTAAGCTGATGTCCGAATCACTACTTGAAAAATCCATTTGAGGTTTTAAAAAAGATTGAAAGTAAATTTTCTCTCTCTAGAAAAAGGACTTAGAAATGAATAAATTGAGACACACAAAGTTTCCTATTTATAGGCAAATTGAGAGAAGGAACAAAATATACGGTTATCATAATTAATGCCACACATTTCCTTGGAAAATGTGAACTAAATGTACAGCCGCCTACGGCTGACAAATGTATTGAATTAGTCTCTATGTCTTCCAAAGCATTAAATGTTGTGATGAGATAGTTGTGAAAAGATGCTTTACCATGGGAAATCTCCCCTCCAAGCCAAATCCAGAGCATGAGGTCAGAAGCCGGAAATTAAGCTATGGGGTTTAGATCAGAAGTCAAAAGTTGATACCTGAAGTCAAAAACTCAGAAGTCAAAGTCAAAAGCTACGAGTTATGAGTTTAAGGTCCAAATCCCAGACCCAAGCTTCTTGAAGCTAAACAATCTTTTTCCTGAGGTCTATTTTTCTTATCCAAAGCTACAAATTTATTTCGAACCGAAAACTCCATCGGGATGATCAAATTGGAAATACACCTAAGGCAGTAGGGGAGCAGTTGATAAGTATGTATATGTAAATATAATAAAATCAGGGGAGTAGTGCTATAAATGAAGTAAACACTCTGTTATACTCTCAAATTAACAAGGAATTCAGAGACTAATGATGCAATATTCTCTGACAGATGTACAGATACTGTGAACTATAAATACTGTCACTTTTCAGCTAAAACATTATTTTATGTTTTCTCTCTACATAAACTATATAATTCAATACTTTAATACTTTTCTTTCAGTATGTTGTACTTTACATTCATCTGAACCTTGTCTTACTTAAGTATTGGAGAGTTTGTAGGTAACCCCCTACCCACACTTTTAGGTATTGAAGTTAGCTCTGAAAAGTCCCATCTGATAACTGGAGTCAACCTACCACGCCCCAAATTCTGGAAAACCTAGGGGGTGAGTATTTTTCCTTTTTAAAAAAAATGAAAGGAAAAATTAGGTTTTAAAGAAAAGAAAAGGAAAAGAACACTACTCCACCAATCTTTCCACAACTCATTCTACAGTATAATAATATCAGAGTGCACTAGAAAGAAATATACTATAGCTTGTTTGCAATTTATAATATAGGCAACGCATAAAGTAAACTCTATATTTACTTTATATATATATATATATAACAACCTGTTCTTACCTAATACATTGCCTAGCCACTTAATGCAACCCTAAGAAGTAATACAAAATGATAATACTACATCAACTATACTATACTTCGAATCAATACATAATGATAAAGAGGCAACTACACAAAATGATAACAAAAGTAAGCTTTCAACACTATACACATATGGCATCCGAACAATCTCAATGATATTTCTTGCCCGCCTCCGCACCTACAACACAGATAAGATACACATATAGGGAGGAAAATACATGAGTTAGCCTACTAAATAACAAGATAAACATGATGCTATGAGGTGCCAATATGTATTAATATGCAACATGTAGGAGTGAATGCATTGCAATATCTATGCAACGCAAATTCAACACCGCCTGACATCAATACCAATTCAATACGACACAACGTAATAAAAATGTGGGACTAGTATCTCAACACATTTTATAAAATAAGGGTTGCCTCGTAAACCCTATACTATAATCCTCCACGCACGTGGGACATGATTATAGTTAAATCCTTGCGCAGGTTTCCCGACTTTTACCATAAGGCACCGAACCTTCTCTTTGCTTTTCAAAATATAAAGGTCAATACTTGTCCCGAATGAAATGGAATATGACTCAATTTTTCCATGTATGCAACTCAACACATTTCTTGAAAAAAAATACTTTAAATCTTTCAGTTTTCAATTCAACAAGTTTAAACTTCATTGCTTTCCTTGTATAAACAATACTGACACTTTCGACACTTCATCTTAAATGCTTCGCCAAAACATTTTAAACAATGCTTGTCAACTTACATTTGAAAATCTCATTTTCAAATTCTCCACTTTAAATTCATTTCAACACTTCACATTTATTAAAATCAACACTTTTCATAATGTCATGAAAATGCTATGCCAACGCAATGAATGAATGATAAATATATCATTGTATTTCATTATCTACGCCTACACATGCTTCATTTTAAACATTTAATAACAATAAAGCAAGAAATTTACTTCTCCAATACGTAATTAAGGCATGAAAATCAATACAATAATTATATGTAAAGATACACATATAAAGTCATGCTTATATTTTATTCCTAGTCTACTTGTACCTCTAATCGCGTTAGAAGTCACACGAAAGTTATACGTAGAAAACCCCCAAATTCCCTCTTCCCTCCTTCTCAGTTTGATCAAAAAGATGAACATGAATCAGAATAAATCTAGAGAAGAAAATACTCTACTCATCACGAATATAAAAAAAAAATAAAGTTAATTTCGACGTATCTCAAAGGCACGGAAATCAATGAATAGTGGGTGAACAAAATAAGAGGCAACACTTACCTCAAAATGGTCTCAACTCTTCAAGGATTACAAATATCAACTTTTTATTGAAATAAGATCAACGGATCTAGATGATAATGAGGCAAGAAGATTGGAGAAATATTTTACTCTCATTTCAATTTCGTTGGTCAAAAGACAAATAATACTTTTTGACTAAAAAGTGTGTTATAAAGCATAAGTATATTTTTCAACACTGAGGTATTCGACGACCTGTCCTGAGGCTTGCTAGTGATGGAAATCGGACAGATACCCCCATCGGGATACTTTTTGAGGTGAAAATTCCCTCTCAGTATAGAAGTGATATGAAGATTGTCCGGAGCCTCTGTCAGGAGGCTCAAGCTGTTGGACACCCCGCTAAACAAACCAAAAAACCGAGCAGAATAGAAAACTGAATCAAACAAACACTTCCAAAATAAACACTCCTAATGCCAAATGCTACATCGCTTTTACACGCTAACCAGCTCTAACTCTACACCAAGCATCAATGCATAACACACTACGTTATATCCACGACATACTACACAATAATAATATTATAAACATCAATAATATTATTATAAATTCGAAAAATTAACTCATAATTTCTTGGACATTTCATCTTCCCCATGTTAGGAAATATCGTCCCCGAAATTTGCATGCACTAAATAAATGAATAAAACGCTTATCGGAATTCTCAAAGAGCTCTAGAAACTTCACCTGCATCGCATCCTCACGTTCCCATGTCATATTTTCACTAGAGCCACTTCACCACAATACCTTCACTAAAAGAATCGACTTCCACCTCAATGTTTGCTCTTTCGAGTCACGAATACGAATCAACTTCATTTGATACGACTCATCTTCCTTAACATGTAAATCATCAAATTTTATTACATGCGAGGTGGAAGTCGATTCGATTAGTGAAAAGAAGATCATGATCTGATACGATTAATACGGGAGCCCCATGCAAATGAATGATTTCATCGATATACATCCAATAAAGCTTCTAAACTGAGTTGGTAGTACGCATCAAAATAAAATGAGCAGATTTAGTCAAACGATCCATGACAACCCAGATAGCATCGCAACCACGCCTCAACTTTGGCAAATCTACAACAAAGTCCATCGTAATCTGCTCTTATTTCTACTCTAGAATGAACAACCGACGAAACAACCTATTGGGATGCTTGTGTTCAACCTTCAGTTCTGACACATCAAAAAATGCAAAACAAACTCCACCACATTTTTCTTCATTCAAGCCACCAAAATTGAAGAGGCGTACATGAAACATGTCTGTATTGTGCCACCTGGAAGAACCGCCAAACATGAATAATGAGATTCTCGAAGCACCTCATCTCGAATCAAATTAGGAACAAATAGACTATTTTAGAAATGCAATCAGCCATTATCAGAAATGGTCCACCTATCAAGACCATGATTAGAAAGAATACGAATGCTATATGCATTGGATTCATTCTCAATACATACCACCTCAACCTTGCGAGAAATCAAAGTCCATTGCACTTCGATTATAAACAACATTACTCTACCCTCTGCTTCTACCACTTCTAAACCAAACTCATTCAATACACTTAATATCTCACACCATTCATTACAAGAAAAGTGAGAGTACACCAAGTCTTATGGCTCAATGCATCCGCTATCACATTAGCCCTCCTAGGATGATACTCTACATCAAAATTGTACTGATCTAACAATACGTGTGCCCAAGTAGAAAGGAAAGGAATTATACCTCTCACAACGGAAGGCTTAGTCACATCCGGAGCCTGCGACATAAAAAAAGCATGAGCCTGTGAAGTCCGACCATGTTGGAAACCCCTGTGATAACCATCACCACTACCCCACAAGACGATCCCTCACCCTGACGAGTAGAATATACAGTCTCCTCGAGGCTATATCAGGCTAAATAAAAGATGAAACAGGTCGAGGATAACTGCTTAGAACCGTGAAACCCTCGGGACAATGCGACTGCATATGTCCTCAACCACCACATCGCCTACACACCACCAAAGGACACAAAGTCTGCATATGCCTCTCCGTGCCATAGAGGCGACATATGATCGGACTAGGATAGTTTTGAGTAAGGTGACCCTGTTGGCCTACGTAAAGCATCCCAACTCCCTAACGGTCGAGCTAGACGCAGAAGAACAAGCAGGCTGAGGATGCCTACCACAAGAAGGAGAAAAACTATCACGATATCTCTTCTGATCACCACTACTACCAATACTAGAACTAGCACCTCCACTACCAATACTAGCACCACCTCCGCTACCGCCAAGATTACCTGAAGTAAACCCCGAGCCATGAGTGGTCAAGAAATAAAAGATTGGCCCTGAGGCCAAGGAGGACGAGTATCGATCACACACTACCTGTCCAACTAACTCTCTTCCACCTTCATAGTTGCACTAACACAATTCTCATACGAGTCAAAAAGCCCCAAAATGACTACTATCTTAATTACATAGCGAAAGACATACTCAAACCTTTGTGTACAAAGACTCTCTATAGAAACTAGCTCCGGCGCATAATGAGAAAGACAAGTAAACACCTGTTGATACTGCTGAACGGTAGAAGTCTTCTAAACCAAGCTCACAAACTCCATCCGCTTCCTCCTTAAAGAGTAGTGGGAAAGAACTCATTCAAGAACACCTTCAGAAACACCTCCCAAGTCATGTCATCTTGGCCACAAATCTCCTCTCGACCCTTTCACTATTCGACTACTTCCCCTAGTAGATAGAATGGCTCCATAGCCATTCGTAAATCATTTCTACCATTTGGAGCGATTTAAAATTTCATTCCACTTCCGTAAGCCATTTTTCAGCAACAATTGGCTCCTCATCCTTATGAAAAGTAGGAGGATCTGTCCTCCGAAAATGCATTTGAGCCTCCGAGACTCAGGTTTTAGCACTACTCTCCCCCCACATACTACGTGCAAAGGTCTGCATCACTTCTTCTATAGCCTTCAACAAGCTTAAGGCATCCGGTTGAGCTCCCCCAATATCACCAACCCTCACTTGAGCACATGGCGGAACATGAGATCGAGTATCAGGAATCTCTTCCTCATATTCCTCCATGCTCGCTTCGTTATTTTATTCCAAATCGCGAATGCCTTTTGTTTCCCTAATCTTGGCTTCACGAATCTCCACGTCTTGGGCTCGTGTACGCATCACTTCTACTTCTTCCATACCTTATCCCACAATATGACTACCTTGAATATTGGCCCCATGGCCCATACCACCATGACGTCCACCACCTCCACCTCGTCAACCACCTCCTCTTGCCATCACTGTACTTGACATCACAAACAACAACATAAGAAAAACATAAGTTCACTTTACAAATGCCTTTACTCAACACAACACCTCCACATGAAAGAAAACTCAACACAACTACAAAAAATTACTCATGCAACACTGCAATGGACGCCACTAATACTAACATCACAAGTACAAGAAAACAATATGTCTACACTCTCAACTCCACCTACCCGCTAGTCACCCATATTTTACATAACTCCGGTTAAGCTCTGATACCAACCTGTCACACACCGAATTTCAAAAAACCTGGGGGGTGAGTGTTTTTCCTTTTGAAAGAAAAGGAAAGGAAAAATATTTGTTTTAAAGAAAAGAAAAGGAAAAGGAAAATAATGCTACTTCGCCAATCTTTCCACAACTCATTCTATAGCATAACAATATAAGAGTACGCTAAAAAGAAAATACTATAGCCTGCCTGCAGCTTATAATATATGCAACGTATAAAGTAAACTCCATGTTAACATAAACAATGAGCTACATACTTGATCAACACATACGCGCACACACATATTACAACATGTTCTCTGTTAATACACCGCCTAACCATTTAAGGCAACAATAAGAAGTAATATAAAATGAAAGTACTACATCAACTACACTATGCCTCGAATAGATACATCATGATAAAGAGGCAACTACACAAAATGATAACAAAAGTAAGCCTTCAATACTATACGCATATAGCATCTGAGCAATCTCAATGATGCTCGTCGCCCACCTCTGCACCTACAACACAGATATGATACAAATATAGGGAGGAAAATGTACGAGTTAGCCTACTAAATATCACAACAAATATGATATTATGCGGTGCCAATATATGTAAATATGCAACATGTATGAGTGAATACAGTACAATGTCTATGCAATGAAAACTCGACACCACTAGACACTAATACCAATGCAAAATGACACAAGGTACTAAAACAAAGTGGGACTAGTATCTCAACACATTTTATAAAATAAGGGTCGGCGTGTTATGCAATTATAGGTAAATTCCTGCCCAGATTTTTTGACTTTTATAGTAAGGCGCCGAGCCTTCTTTTTTACTTCGTACAACACATAAATAGTCGACACTTACCCCAAAAAGAAATGAAAAATGACTCAATTTCCCAATGTATGCAACTCAACACATGTCTTGTAAACAACACTTTAAATTCTTCACTTTTCAATTCAACAATACATTTAAAACTTCTCGTTTAATTCAACAATACTTTGAGTATCATCGCTCCTTAGCATAACAACACATTTAAACTTAGCCAACACATCCAATACTTCACATAAATTTCTTCGCCAACACCTTTTTAAGACAACATTTATCACTTCGCATTTGAAATTATCATTTCCAAATTCTCAACACTTTAGAATTCATTTTCAAATTTCCGCCAACATAAAAGTTTTGCTTTTTGAAATTCCCCACACAACACATTTAATCAAAATTCATGCTCATGAATATGATTATAGTTCTACGCGTACTCTTGCTTCATTCTACATATTTACACAATAAAGCTAGCAATTAATATCTACAATACGTAATTAAAATATGGAATTCAATAAAAAAAATTACACGTAAAGTTACGCATATTAGCTCATGCTTATATTATTGTTTTGTAATCTACTTGTACCTCTAGTCGTATTAGAAGATACCCGGAAGCTACACAAAGAAAATTCCCAAATCACCTCTTCTTCACCTCTCGATTTGGTTAAGAAAACGAAAGCAATTTGAAACAAACTTAGAGGAGAAAACACTCTACTCATCACGAGGATAGAGAAAATTAAGTTTATTTGACATACTTCAAATGCACAAAAATCAATAAATAGTGAAAGAATAAGATAAGGAACGAGACTTATCTTAAAACATTCTCCACACTTCAAGGATTGTAAATACCCACTTTTTATCAAAAAAAGATCAACACATCTAGATGATAATAGAAGGAGAATATGTAAGCTAACCAAATCTCCACAACTTTTCTCTCTCCCTCCCTCTCTCTCTTTCTCTTTCTTTCATGGCTAGAAAAAGGGAAAAGTGAGGTTGAAAAATGATATAAAATCAATAAAGTACCTTTTGAAATTACCTAGCATAGTCGACATAAACGTCAATCAGTTGACTAATTCTCAGTCAATCGTCCTATTCCTCCACCGAAGTATCAAAACTCCCTGAAACAAAATATGACCAAATCAGTCAATATATTTCTCATAACAATGGACTTATATGAATCAGTCAACTTTAAGGCAAATTAGTTAGCTGATTTACCCCACCGAGAACCAGAACTCTCTAGAATTTAATATACTTAAATAAGTCTATATGTATATCAAATTGATTGACTTATTAACAATCAATCAATTGATATGCCCTATCAGTCGATTGATCCCTTACCAGAATATTTTTCCCAATATTCAAGCACTAAAATACTAAGGCATTAACACTAATGCCTCACAACACCAACTCCACATATTTCCAATACCAATTCCAATGCTACACATCTACGCTCTACACTCTACTCTATATCCATAATACCGATACACTAATAAGAAGATATATAAGGACGAATAGCTACACGTTTCAATACCCAACATATCAACGCAACAACAAACTTCATAACTCAACCAACATGTTATGCAACTTTGTTCTACACCACATTATGACCACATCATAAATGAAATAATAATAATATTATAATGAAATACCTAATATTATTGAATGCAAAAAAATAAACTCATAATTTCTGAGACGTTACAACTCCGACTATGGATACCAACTATGATTTGATTATAAAACTTGACCACAAATCTCGAATCTAAAATGCAACTACAAAACTCAGCACTAAACAAGAATGCATGGCAATAATTAAGAATACTCGACAACAAACTATGAATGCACGAATCCTAAAAGTCGACACGAATCTTGAATTTTTAACACATATCTAGAAATGTGCGCAAATGTGAATGCATATAAAGCAATATCAATCTCAAATTTAAGAGTATAAACTTGTCTATGACATGAAGGGTATATAAGTTCTTGATGCTTCAAATGTACTATAAAATGTTAGATGATTCTCGACTACAAATCCCATTACTTGGATCTCAAATTCACAAATCTCGAACATGAAACTCAAACCCGAATCCTAACACGACTCAAAGAGAAAGTGGAACTAGCATCTCTCAAAGTTAGGTTGCTCAAATGCCTTTTCCTCGAAGTTTGGTCTACTACCTTTCCTTCGACAACCCTCACTGGGAGGTGTCACAAATTATAGGCCCGATTCAAAGCTATCAAATTGATAACAAAATATTGAAGTTTTAGTTGGGTAAAAGTCGATGCATAGTCTTGAAAAAAAAGTAAAAGACTCAATATTCGACTCAAATGTAAATGCTTCTTTTTATACCCAATTACATAGGTGAGGGGCTACAAATCATAGGCCTGAATCAGAGCTATCAAGTTGATAATAAAATCTCGAAGTTTTAGGTGGGTAAAAATTGATGCATAGTCCCAAAAAGAAAGTAAAAGACTCAAGAATCGACTCGATAATGCTTCTTTTTAAACCCAATTACATGTTCTTTATGTCTCAAATTACACGCTCGTGCTTGTATGCCTCAAATTACATGCTTTAATAATATAAACTATAAGTCAAAAATAAGAATGACATGAATCAATTTTGCCTTGAATAAATATCATAAATCATTATTCCTTGAAATAGGCATGTCTCGAATGAATATATATATATATATATATAAATTCCCATGGTATATATATATACCATTAGAATTTATAACATATAAGAAACACAATTTCTCGAACACGAAACCTAAGCACAACAATAAGATATGTCACACATCTCGAATATAAATACAAATATCAAATTTATATTATTACTCTTAATCTTTCGTACCTTGAAAGACTTCTGAAAACCCCCAAAAGATGTCACAAACTCTAACCCAAAAATCCCCTTCAAAGCGCCATCAATTTCATCTAATTCTACACTTCAAAAAGAGATGAACCTATACAAAGAAGTAATCTACGAGACATAAGAAATAGATTCGATAAATTTATTTTGTCATATAGCTGAACACGAAAATTGAGACAATGAAAATGAGAATAGAAATCGATGAAACTTATGTCAACCCGTAGCCCTCGCAATGGTGATAAGATAATATAGAAGCCACGAAGTCAAATGATTGATGAAACTAGATGATATTGCCCCGAAACTACCAAAGCTTTAATCCCCGCTTTGACCCGTGATACGATCTATATATGACACTAGTATTGAGATGAACCTATACATGAAAAACTTCTACAAGATGTAAAGAATAGATTCGACATCTTTATTTCGATAAATCCAAATGCAATGCAAAATGAGAAAAAAAAAATGAGAAAATGAGAAGACGAGACTTATGTCAAAATGAAACTCTTACGACGTAGATTCCACATATCAATATTTTATCTACGAACAACTACCCGAGCTAGATGAAAGCAACCCCGACACCCAAAAACCCACTTTCTTTTTTTCTTCATTCTCTCCACTCTTTATCACACATATATATACACTATATGTATACAAAATGAATACAAAAGAAGAAGAAAATAATGGCTAAGGACTATAAGGCCCCAAAATTTTTCGCTATCACTGTAGCAACACTGTTGCATCTTTGTATAATATTGAACAATGGTTTTATGAGATAAAATTGACATCAGTAGGTCTACAGCATGCAATGAC
>MKEJ01013288.1:0-11550 GCA_001753735.1 Embelia ribes
TATAATATTATTTAACAACGTAAAAAAGTTACTAGTAAATTTCGGGACGTTACAACTTCACATAAACTTCTTCGCCAATACCTTTTAAAACAACATTTATCACTTCGCCTTTGAAAATATTTTTTCAAATGCTCAACACTTTAGAATTTATTTTCAAATTTTTTGCTAACAGAAAAGCTTCGCTTTTTGAAATTATCCACACAACACGTTTAATCAAAATTCATGCTTATGAATATGGTTCTATGCCTACACATGCTTTAATACTACTCATTAACATTAATAAGGCAAGAAATTAGCAACTACAAATAAATTACATGTAAAGGTACACACATAACCTCATGCTTATATTGTTATTCCGCATTTTACTCGTACCTCTAATTGTATTAGAAGACACCCGAAGGCTACACAAAGAAAATTCCTAAATCTCCTGTTCTTCACCTCTCAATTAGATCTAATAGATGAATTCGAATCAACATGCACCTGTAGAAGAAAAAGTTCCACTTATCACAAGGAATAAGAATACAAAAATCCGAAAACTAAGGAATAGTAAATGTATGAGACAAGCAAAGAGATTTACCTCAAATTGAATCCCTCGCTCTAGGATCAAGAATATCTAATTTGTTCTCACGAACAAATAATGGGTTTAGATGATATTGATACTTAAAGATTGAAGAAAAATAATCGCCCTCACCCTCTCTCTCTCTCTTCTGGTAAACTAAAAAGGAAAAGGTAACTTTGATTTGACAATATGTGACTTTAACTCATAAAGTACTTTCATGAAACATTCGACTTATTCTGCAAAACAATCAATTTATTCACAATCAATCTATATATTGAGTCCATAAAGTTGACTTATTTTCCCACCTGAGAATCAGAACCCCCTAGAACTAAATACGACTCGATCAGTCAACTTATTCATCATAACAGTCGACTCATTGGTAAACAGTCGACATATAAAGTCCAAACAGTCAACTGTTTCGCTCCACCTAAGAACCAGAACTCCCTGGAATTTAAGGCACTCAAATAAGTCGTCATATAGCTCAAATAAGTTGATTTATTCACGAATAATTGACTGATTAATACAATCAGTCGACATATTTCGTACATAATGCATTTTCAATAATTTCAAATACATACACTAAGGTATTAACACAAATGTCTCCCAAAACCCAAGCCACGCACCACACAAACTACACACGCCACCATCACAATACTTCACAACAACATCACCACCATTCAACAACGCCACTCAATACAACAACGCAACAACACTTATGCCACATTAATCTAAATGCAAGCTATAAACATACTCCATGCTTATTCATTTACAATGCATAACATACAATACATTAACCCAACATATACTTCCCACATTACGATACATCAATATCTAATGTAACATAAAAACAACACATAAAAATGGAAAAAATTAACTCATAATTTTTGAGACATTACATCATCTCCACGTTATTACATTTCGCCTCCGAAATTTGTATGCATTACACCAAAAGCATAAAACATATCAAAATCTACGAAAAGCTCTGGAAACTTTGCTCGCATCGCCTTTTTACGTTCCCATGTCATTTCTTCTCTTGAATCACTTCTCCACAACACCTTCACTAGGCGAATTGATCTACACCTAAATACTTGATCTTTCACATCAAGAATACGAATCGGTTTCACCTCAAGCGACACATCTTTCACCTCAAGCATTCAAGGGATCCCAAATATACTTTGGCAACATAGACACGTGGAAGATGGGATGAACACTCAACAACTATGGCGGCAACGCAAGCCTATAAACCACCTCACTAACTGCTTCCAATATCATGAAAGGACCTATATATCTTGGCTATAATTTTCCTTTCTTGCCAAACTACATAATCCCCCTCTTCGGAGATTATTTCAACAATATATGTTTGTTCACTTCAAACAACAAAGGACGTCATCGCATGTCTGCATAGCTCTTAAAATGACTTCATGCCATTTCCAAATGTTGTTTAATTAATCACACATTCTCAGTAGTTTCTCGCACTAAATCAAGACCAAGTAATGAGTTATCACCCGTCTCTACCCAACAAATTGGAAATCGACACAGAAGCCTATGCAAAACTTCGAACGGAGCCATCTCTGTGCTCAAATGATAATTGTTGTTGTATGTGAACTCTATCAAGCTCACGTGCTCTTCCCAACCATTACCAAAATCAAAGACACATGCCCTAAGTATGCCCTTGAGTATCTGAATCGTCCACTCAGACTGGCCATCTGTCTGAGGAAGAAAGGTCATATTTATTGCAAGAATTTTCCCCAAATCACTTTAGAGATTCGACCAAAAACCCAAAACAAATCGAACATTACGATCCGATACAATGGATACATGAGGCTCATGTAAACAAATAATCTCGTCAATGTACTTCTGATAAAACTTCTCAATTGAGCCGGTCATACGTATCTGAAAGAAATGCATAGATTTTGTTAGATGATCCACGACAACCTATATAGCATCGCAATCCCGCTTCAATCTCGGTAACCCTACAACAAAGTCCATCATAATCTGATTCCACTTCTACTTGGGAATGGGTAACGGATGCAACAATCTGTCAGGACGTTTATGCTTGACCTTAACTTACTGGCATATTAGGCAATAAGACACAAACTCCGCCATATCTTTCTTCAAATCCGGCCACCAAAATGGGCATAAAATGTCAGGATATATTTTGGTACCCCTGGGATACACCGCCAAATGCGAATGATGAGATTCCTAGAGTACCTCATCCCAAATAGAAACAAGCACAAAGTGACGGCTTTGGAAATGCAATCCGCTATCGTCAGAAATGGTCTACCAAATAAGACCATGCTCGCTAAGAACTCTCACACAATAGGCATCGGATTCATTATCAACACCCTGCGCCTCTATCATACAAGTAATCAAAGTCGGACAGACTTCGATCGTAAACAACGTTGCTCTATCCTCCGCCTCCACTCACTCCAAACTAAACTCGTTAAAAACCCATATCATCTGCCACTTGTCCATCGCCAGAAAATCAAGAGAATACTGAGTCTTACGACTCATTGCATCCGCTACTACATTCGCTTTACCCGAATGATACTCTAGATCAAAGTTATACTGATTCAAGTACTCCATCCACCTTCGCTAACGCATGTTCAAATCATACTACGTAAATACATACTTGAGTGATTTATGATTAGAAAATACCTCAAACTTCTCACCGTAGAGGTAATGCCGCCAACACTTCAATACAAATACCACCGCACCAAGCTCAAGTTCATGAATCAGATAGTTCTTCTCATGCACTTTCAACTGTCTCGATACATAAGCCACCACCTTTCCAAATTGCATTAACACTCATCCCAATCCTTCTTTCGATGCATCACAATATACCTTATAGCCAATACTTCACTCCGGAATGACAAGAATTGAGCCGAAGTCAACAAATCTTTCAAATGCAAGAAAGATACCTCGCACTTGGAGTTCCATTCAAATTTCACCCCTGCAAGTAAGCCTCATCATTGGGCCCGCCTAACGTGAAAAGTAACGAACAAAGCAACGGCAATACCCAATGAGACCCAAAAAGCTACGAATTTCAAACATGGTTTTTGATCGGTACCAATTGCTATGAAGAGTCACGAACAAAGCAACGTTATTGATAGTTGTACAATTTCTTAGCATTTGTAAGCTAATGTTCTGTAATACTCATTTTTACAGTTTTTGTCAATTGTTTACTTCACAAAATTATCATATTGCCACTGGAAGTTCTTTTTTTTTTCTTTTCTTTTCTTTTCTTCTTCTTTTTTTCTTTTTTTTTCTTTGTTTTTTTTTTTACTGCCTTGGATGATCTCTCAGTAATTCAAATTTATAAGAACCAATATGAATAATTCACACAGTTGAACTAGTTGTTGGTGTAAAAAGGAAAAACAAAAGCAAAGCAAAATTCTCAAACTATATGTTGCTTTTTTTATATGAGGTTAAACTTGTTAGCGACTTACAATTTGCTCGATGTATGATTCCCTGAAATTTTTCCCGATATAAAGCTCAAGCATTTTTCCTATTGATTGAAAAAAGACATTGAATGGCCACAAATGAATTATATGCTGTAATTTTTTACTAAGAGAAGGAAGAAATTAACAGAGTGAAAATACATTCAAAATAGAACCCATCGGGATCGTTGCAATAACTAGAAAATGAGAAATTTTGACACAAAGTTCCAGTCGACGCGAACTGAGAGATAGAAGTTGAGATAGAATTGATAGCTACATGCCTACATTAGTGTCTTAAAACCTGGCCAGAGCCGGCTGGTTCAACTGTTAAAATTTGAAATCGCTATCGGGTCAATTTCTGTAATGGGTTAGACCAGTTACCCATTGACGAACAAGAACCAAGCTCCTTGCAAGAAATGGTAAAAAGCACCAGGTCTCAGAATCGCTTTTCGGTGAACCCAGCCAGTTCGATGTTTTTATTCAAATAAATCCAGCACTCCAAAAGTAAGTCTCAATCCGTTCTTCGGACGCACAGTGCACTTGAAGGACAATTGTACTTCCATTTAACGGAGCGAGAATGGAAGAAGAGAAAGAATGAAATACCAAATCATATAAACTCTGCATTAAGTTATTGAATTTGCCTGCTGTTTAAGCTAAAAATAGATTTTTGAGGAAAAATGAAAAGAGAAAAGGTGGAAGCTGATATCTTGAAAACATTAATTCATAGAACTAGAACCTTATGTGCAAAATCAGTACAGAATCCTACACAAAAATAAAGTTCTCCGTACAAAAGTATACATCACCAAATAAATTCTCGAAAGAATAATGATAGGCATACAAACTAGTTGTACTGAAACCTTCTAAAATTTTGCTGCAAAACATAAATGAACTACCAAGTCCCTCAACAACTTTTTCACCTTGTGTTCATTACTTACATTACAAAAATATCTTACATTTGCAGGAGACAGTCCCCAAGAATGGAAGATACAAAGTACACAGAATTACAGAAGATAAAATAACAAAAGGATAATTTGCATTGACGGTTTCAAGCAAAATAAACGATTCTATATCAGACCTTTCGTTCAAGTTCACGTTAGTTGGCTTGTCCTTTCAGCAGAAGAGTAATAATGTGCCTCGAGCTCCTTCAAACTAGCAGCTGCCTCTTCTCCAATTCTAGCTAAAATGCGATCTGTTTTCTCAGCTTGTTTGTTGAACTCGTCTACTCTTTGTTCTACATGGTCGTTGAGAGAAGCAAAACCGGAAAAAATAGCCGTCTGTTTTAACTCGGATACAAGCTTAAGTAATGAATCAGATGCCTGAACCTGTTTTGCCATCAAATAAGCAGAAATAGCATAAAGCACAATGATTTTGCGCCAGTTAAAATCTAATGATGCCGTCCATCTAGTTACATATGTCCACATATTTTCATCCAAGTTCCAACCAAATGCAACATAATTTCAAAATATTGTCAAGATACACGAGCAGGCGGCCAAAAGGGGTTCAGTAACGACATAAACTTGATGTCAGATATCGACAAATCATCATTTTCTTCAAACTCCTAAATTTGTTGAGCTTATCCTATTTATTAAGGAAAATCCACGTAAGATTAGCACGCTTTTACGATTTTATAGTTACAAATTTATAGTCGTATTATCGTACGTTAGAGGTGAGCAACTAAGAATATATGTAGAGATATTATAGTTCTGAAGTTATAGTCGTATCATCTATATGAAGTAATTTCCACACTGAAATAATCTCCGCTTACCATTCTAGCAGCACGCATCTCCATCATGAACGCATCTTGAGAATTCCTAACTGGTGGATCATTGACCTAGAAAACAAAGATTATCACCTCAGTTAATGACTATGTTTGAGCCGATAAATTATGTGCAATCAAAATTTATGCCGGCTTACTCAAGCAAGTAACAGAGGTATAAGATAAGAGGAAGAAAGATCATTTTCTCAAAGATAAGAGGAAGAAAGATCATTTTCTCAAAGCTGGCGACTTGTTAAACTCCTTTTTTCCATTTTCCATATTAGAAAACAAAACAAATTGAATACCAATTTATGAAGCAATTCACGAATAAAAATTTGGAAATAATGGTAAAAATTCTAGGAATCACCCCTAATCTTGTGTCACCAAATGCCTTACACAAGCATAATTACTCCAAATTTCCAAAAACTTGGCAAAAGAAAGTTATCTTTCTAGAACATAAATAATATGGAAAACAAAATTCTGATAGCACTCCCCTTTCAAATTTTAATCAATAAAGAATAAGCTAAGAAGTCCTGTCAACTGTCCTATACGAAACTGGTTCAGAAAATTCTTATGACATGGTCGGGAAAACCTCAAGAGAAATACCAATAAGAAAGTAAAGAGTTTCGTACCCGGGCAACGTTAATAAGGAAACTGAAATTGTCAACAATATTTCCAATGTCATTATCAACTCTCTGCAACAACATCTTCTGTTTTTGAGCTGCAGCGGCTGCCGCGGCAGCAGTGGGACCACTGCCTCCACCACCACCACCCCCTCCTTTGTTCATTTTAATTCTCACAATCGGCTTTTCGCAAACGAAGAGAATACAAGTTAATTCGGTATTGATAACTCATATTTACAGACTGAAACAAATAGTGCACGCCCACTTGGTTTGTTGAGATAGAAAAAGAAGAGGAATCGTTTGTATTCATAGAAATAACAAACATGTGGAACTAAAAGGACAGACGGGCCAACACTAATACAATTGCAATCCATAGAACATGGACCAAAGAAAAACAACTAAGATGATAATGCAATTTCATTTACTTAGGCCCTTTAAGATGGCGCATGGAACAAACCAATACCTTGCGAAAATCGAAACACGGGCAGCATATATTAACACAAACATTAAAAAAAAAAGAAGAAGAAGAAGACTTCCAGAGCAAACACTTTAATTTAAGCTCGTGATAATTGAGAAGTCAAGATCAATAATGAAGCCATCAAAATTGACACCTGAACTGACCAATGTGTTCCGGATTCAAACAAAGGCAAGACTTCGATAGAAGGGCACAATATCGTAACCAATAAAGCCACATAGCTAAGCATGACAGTTTCTCTTACTACATAAAAAGAGAGATGGATGAAATCGTGCAAGAGGTATAACCCTTGACCCTATCGTTCTTGAAACTTATATCTTTTCTCGTAACTCAGTTTCTACATGACAGGACATATTATATTGAGATTGGTGGACAATCTCATTGAGGAAAACTCAACTGAAGCATAACTTGCTTATCTTTTGAGAAAGTTCAATAAATAAACCCACTACTTGAAACTCAGTGTCCTCAAATGTGTCCAAACTTAACAGCCAGTACTAAACACAGAATATGATCCTCAACTTTATCAGCTATGCAAATAACAAAAAGAAAAGAAAAAAGAGATCAAACACAACAATTCTGCATATGCAAAGGGAAGGTAAAGTATCTAAAACAACAGGTTCAGAAAAGAGAATCACTTTCTACGATTTCGAATGGAACTAAATCTTAAACTGGATGCAAATATCTAAAATAGATCTTGGGTATATCAACTATAGAAGATACCTAGATTAGCATATGTGCATTGATTAATTTTCATTCCCATGCTTATTTGGTAGATTTTCTATGGTTCTGCTATAATGAATTGAAAATGTTACTCCACTATTCATTAATAAAAGCAAAAAAACTGTAATCGTACTTTTCTCTGGCGAGATACGATTGTGTAATTTATACATGATTTACTAACATTGTTTCACACAAATGGCATGTCTTGCAACCAGTTCCATGTTAAGAAGAAAAACTCATGAATTGTACATCATGCATGCCAAGACACACATGTGTGTGTGTGCGCGCACGCGCGTGTTAGGGGCATGAACATTATCAGTCAGAATGAAATTTCATAAATATTGAAAGGCGGAAGCTTTTGATCTAAACCATATCGAATATCAATCCCATATTTCTGAATATGCCAAAATAGCCAACAAATAGCAATGCATGAAACAATGTAACAACTAAAAACAATATCCCTTCATACACTTGTTGATGAGCATTCACATAATCAGCATGAACAAGCTAAGCTTTTAAAAGTTCGGACAACCCCTTGGAAGATTTCAAGATGTCCATAAAATTTTATCCATTCACCTCCAAGAACAAGTATTTCAACAATTTTCCAAATCATGATTTTGACACTGGTGTAACAAACCAAACAATAAAATCCCCTCAGAAGTCAGAGGTTACACTCTTTCCTAAGACTTACGGGCATTTGTTTTGCGGACAACACTATCAGGGGACGGGACTGTTAGGCATTCATTCCAGTGATCCTAATGGTATCTACCCTACATTTTAGGGATTGAGCTCATACCAGTGTATAAAAAACTATTCAACATAGAGACTGCTATGGTGGTTCACTTGAACTTGAAGTTGAACTTGAACTTGGACTTGAACTTGAACTAGGGACTATTGTTCATCCCTAATCTTATCTCAAGTTTAGGGGCTCGGATATGGACATTCTCTATATTCCAGCCTCCATTCTAAAGCATGAGCAATGGGAATTAAAATTTAGAGGTTGGAAATAGGATAAGCTAAATAAACGATACAAATATTTTTATAAATAGGTCTCCAAATCCTTAATGGAGAGGGGACGCTCCCGCTCTCAATTATCGCTCCCATTCTCACTCCGCTCTCACACACACTCACATTCTTGCTGTTGCTATCCTAAACAGCTTCCTATCCTAAACATCGGGATCAAACCCTAGACCGTTAGGGCATTCCCACTAGAGCCTCAATATCCGTCCCCAGTCTCTAAATTAGGGGGTTAAGCACGAAAATATTTTCCACCAGTGTATCCATACACTGTTTAACCCTCTAAAAAATAAATGAGTAGCTGCAGTGATCTTCTTCATCAAGAATACCATTGTTCACTCCCCTATAATTAAAATAATATCTTTAGAATTAAAAATAAATAAATTGATCTTCTTTTGTTCCTAAATGCTATCTATACATATGTAAGTATAGGTTAAAATGTACTATAATATGAGATATATATTATTTAATTTTTATAAGCTTTTAGGATAGATACACTGATTAAAATTGGACTGTATTAGAGAAACTGGTGGGAATGCCCTTATATCCAAACACTACTATTCAATCCCCCCAAAAATACAGTTTGTTAATGCTCTATTTCAATTAAGGTACCAATGTTCAACCTCGAACTCTATTTTTAAGTTTTGGGGTAAGTTCTCCATATCTCATCTCTATTTTGAAATTAGAGGCACAGTAATTAAAATTTAGAGATTGAGAATAGTTACTTTATGAGAATGCAAATTGAGAGAGAGAGAGAGGGAGAGAGAGAGACTAACCGAAGAGCACTGATAGCGTTGCAGACGGCCGGTGGTGAATAAGTATTTGTGTCTTCAGACTTTTCGATTAGAGCATCTTTTCACTTAAATTTCTAAATCTTATTTCTCTGCCAAATTAGAAGCTAAAATTAATTTTTTATATAATTAATTTGATAATATATTGGTTGGAAAAATATAATTAATTTCACTTAATTTTTTATATAATTAAAAAAAATATTTTTCAGATATGTTGGTATACATTTTATATATTGGCTAAAAAAATTATTTTTTAATAGAAAATTTGTGAATAATAATAAAAAAATCACTGTTTCATTTCTAAAAAGTTTCCTTAAAATGAAAAGAATGAATTTGCATAATTTATTTCTATTTTCTCACTTCTCGGTATTTTCTGGCAAAGTACTTTGACGATATTCATGTCTAAAAATAATTGTCACCTCTATTTTGGAGTAATTCGATCAATGCAAAATTAGTGTGTTTACCAATATTGCTCTTATATAATCACGAAAGACAAAATTCAAAAAGTGTTACTTTATTGCAAGATTAATATTTAGATATTTTTTTTTTTTTTTGTATCAAAACTTTAAATTTTTTCTTTCTTTTTTCAAAGCTAAGAGTTATTTTTTTTTATCAAAATCTTTTATTTAGTTATTATTATTACTTACAGATTTTCTTTCTAAAAAATTTGATGGCTTGATCAAAAACAGTCAATATAATTTTTTTCTTCAAAATTGAAATTCCTAGATGTTGATTTTTTTAAACTTGAATTAGCGAATATGAAAGGGTTTTGTTGCCCATTATCAAATTTTATAAATAATCCTCTCTTAATCTGATTTTTCCGTGTTCCGTTTTTCTGTTTTTGGTTATATTTTTTTTTTCACCCACTTTCTTTTCTTCTCACCTATTTTTTTTTCCATGTCTTATTTTTTCACAACTCGATTAACCATAATCATGATTATTATTATTTTTTTAAAATATTTCTCCCTCGACTAATTGCAAGTGAAGTTTTTTAATTTTTTACCTTCTTTCCCACTTATAATTTTTTTTTCAATTATAGTTTTATATTTTATTTTAGTTATCATCTTTTCTCTCTTATTTTATTCTTTATAATTTGTTATAAATTATAATTTTTAATATTTTTCTTCCTAACTTGAGAGGAAATTGTGGTTTATTATTCGCGAAGAATTTTTTCTTAGTCTTGAGGAGAGTTTTGGTTTAATTAAAATTACACGATTGAAGACTGAAGACTGAAGATTTAAGTTTTTAATGTCCAAGATGGGCATTCCGGCTACCGTTCATGTTCATCTTAAGAGAGAGTATTGAAAAATATATATGCTAAACGGAATATAAAGTAAAACAAAAAATATTGATGGATTAAGCTATATAATTATTGTTAACTTTGGGGGGAAAATGCTAAGTTTGTAATTGATTTAAATTATAATTTTATTTTATTTGATTACGTATTCATATTTATGTCATTGGGCTATTTATACAATAAACTCATTGCATTCGTGCAACATGAAATTAATAAAAAATTCTCTCTTTCTCTTTTATATAATTTAACAAAAAGTCATACAATCACAAAAGACAAAATTCAAAAGGTGATTAATAGGGGTACATTTGTACTTTGTATTTTATTTAAAATTTTAAATATTACTTTTTTACCATCGCATAAAATTGTGTGTCCAATCAAATGGGTCTGCATCTGTTAGGGGAGTAATACCAAAAAAATACTAATAAATTATAAAAAAAATTAATTTATTAATGTATTTATTTTATTTTGGTACAAAAATATTATTTCTTTAACAAATAAATTATTAACAATAACTTCCTTAATATATAAATTTACTGTAATATTTTTAGAAATCTTTTTGAAATAAAAGGACTAATTTCTCGCAATTTCTCATTGGAGAAATTAAAGGGGGGGAAAACTAAGTCACCTGTTTGTATAATGGAAGCGTGAGAGCGTTATATCTGTAATTCGAAAATGGATAAGAATGGAGATGGAAGCGAGAATTAGAAACGGAATTATATCTATACAAGAATGATTTGATGTATTACCAAAAAAACCCTCGTTTAAAAGAATTGGTATGGATGCTCGAATGCAAGCCTTTTTATTACACAGTTGGGCCTAAGGTCCAAAAAAATATTTATTTGTGGTTAATTGGCCTTCGCTTACGTATTTGT
>MKEJ01013298.1:0-11291 GCA_001753735.1 Embelia ribes
ACACACATATATATGTATATGTATGTATACAAGTTGGGGCATTAAATATACTTCCTAGATCAGAATTAAGTTGCCACAAATAAAAAACATACGAGTACATTCATATGTAGAGTAAGAAGGAAAAATAAAAGATTGATGACAATCATGAGGATATACAGTTCGGGGTGCAATGTCAGACAATATATAGTTGAGGCGGCAATGTGAAATATGGATCAATAGTTTTGAGTGCAATAAAAGATTGCCAATTGCTGAAAGGGCAATGTTGAACGTGGGGCCAACATATAGGGTGCAATATGAGGAGTGAACTAAGGCGCGCCAAAGCAAGCACCTAAAGCTAAGCCACTAGCACCTTAGAGCTTTTAACAACACTAATAGGACGAAGATGAAAAATTGGTGATTACGGAAAATCATGGAGTGCCCCCAGAAATAAAAAAAACTATCCTATGATCTGGAAAGCACAAAAGTTCAAAGCTTTTTTGCCTTTATAATAGAAAAACTTGAAATAAATTTCCGATTTTTACATAATATTTGGACGGAGGTGGATAGGGAGTGATATCTGCAAATCACTTTGGCGGAACGAAATTCAAGTGGAGTATTAAAAATAGTTTAAGTAAAAAGGGTATGCAGCTGTATTAAAAACCGAAAATGAACTTAAAAAAAAAAAGAGAGAAAAAAAGAAAGCGGAGGGATGAAAAACTAAAAAGAGATTCAAAGCAAATTCTGGGAAAATAGCCATAAATGGGGAAAATAAAATGGAAAAAAGAAAGATGCGCAATCAGTAGGGGAAAGAAAGGAGATATAACCATATATAACAAATTCAAGTGGAGTACTAAAAAATAGTTTTAGTAAAAAGGGTATGCAGCTTTATCAAAAACCAAAAATGAACTTAAAAAAGAAAATAAAAAAGAGATAGAATAAGGAAAAGAGGGATGAAAAACTAAAAGAGATTCAAAGTAAATTCTGGAAAAATAGTTATAAAAGAGAAATAAAATGAAAAAAGAAGCAAAATACAATACACATACCTAGGGGAGAAAGGGATGATGGGACATCTAATTAGATGAGAAGATTTGAGTGGTTTTTTTTAGGGAAGGAACAGATCTATTGTTGTTGATCAGTGTGATAGGTATTAGTGTTTTTTTGTTGTTATTATTGAGAGAAGTTTGAATGAAGGAAGAGAGGTTCAACATCTTTTTTTTTCCTCCTGTGTTTTCTTAAGGGATGAGTTTTGTCAAGTGAGAGAGATGATGGTGGCTTTTATAAGAACCTCCACCGACATTTGTTATTTTTTCCCTTACTTTTTCCTTTATTTATACATATATATTGGAGATGTATTTTTTTAATCTCGTCTTGTGCCATTGATCCACAATTCTTTGGACAATTCGATGGAGAGAGGTATAAATTTGATACGATAGAAAATAATTATTGGGTATAATATGGGATTCTGATGGTTAGTTTTGTCTCTTGTACACACTGGCCAGATTAAAAAAATACCTCTCCAATATACATGTATAAATAAAGGGAACAGTAAGAAAGAAAAAAAAACGAAGGTCGGTGGAGGTTATAAAACCTACCATCATCTCTCAACTCCATCCCTCACTTAACAAAACTCATCCCTCTCACTTAAGAAAATACAGAAGGAAAAAAAAAACATGCGGCATCTCTCTTGTCTCTCGTTCAAGCTTCTACTCTCAATGAAACTAATCAACAATATCTGTTCTATCTCTAGAAAAACACTGGATACCAACGGTGGCATCCTAAGAAGCACCGATATGGACACGGATTCGACAATTTTCAAAAAACTTCTAGACACGAACGTGGCGGGGATTCAATATTTTTTTATTTTTTTAAATAATTTTTATAAGTTAGTAAAATTATGTATTGGTTATTGGCTCAAAGTAGCAACAAAGCAATGGCATTTCATTATAATCTAGTACACCTTACTAACGGGTATCAATTATCAAAAAACTCAAAAACATGTCATGCACTAAATGAATAAACAACTATTGAAACGTGGTTTGCGAAAACCACCAAAATGTATGATTGAAAATGAATAAAAATTGACCAAAATAGAAAAATTGACCAAAATAGAAAAAAGGTTACAAATTGATCCGTCGTGTCCATGACAAGTCCATCGTGTGTCCAAAGTTTAAATAATTAAATAGCATTTTAGACTTGCCACGCAGCGAGTCGGACACGTATTTCCAAGTATCAACGCAGTATGTATGTCCGATACGTGTTCAACACGGACACAACACCTATTTTGGAGTGTCCGTATTTCCGAGGGTGACAGTGTACTATCTGGCTACAAAATACTTGTCTAAAATCAAATGTAGCAGACCTCGAATCCTTTTAGTTAAAAAAATTCCTCTGGACTGATATAGCAAAAAAGCAAAAAATAATGACTGACCAAAAAATGTGGATCGCCTTCTCCCTTCTATACCTCTGAACCAAAGTTGACCTCGAGTCCTTTTTAGTTAAAATATTTCCTCTGCGTCAGGGTAACTCAATATAGATAAAGAGCAAGAAATAACGACTGACCAAAAAATGTGGATCACCTTCTCCTTTCTATACCTCCCAACCAAAGTCGCTACTACTAAATATTTGTCTAAAAAACAAATGTAGAAGACCTCCTTTTCAGTTAAAAAAGTTCCTCCGCATCAGATTCACCCTTATAGCTAAAGAGAAAAAAATAATAATTGACTAAAAAATGTAGATCACATTCTCCCTTCTACAACTGCCAACCAAATTCCCTCTCCCGCTACCAAGAGACCTACATGGCATGAAAAAAAAAGTCTGATCTACCACCAGATACTATTTACTACCCTCCCCCACACAAATTCCTCACAAGCGAATCCCTTCACAATGCAGGCCACCTGCCTCCTCTCAGTGCTCTCGCCACTGTTTGCACATGCATGCCATGGTATGTCCTAAACCACTCGTAACTTAAATCTAAAATTTGATTTGATCAAAATCCAGTAATTAAAGTCTTCCATTTTGATTGCAAACAACTCCAAAATGAACATAAACCAGGCCTTCTAAACCGTTCAGCTTTCAAAGTCTTTATCATTTAAAGAACACACACACGTAAACAAGCATTCCAATCCTTCAAAGTCTTGCTATAAAATTTCTGTTATTCAAGACTTTTGCGATAAGTTTACATTATGATTTCCATTTAAAGAAAAATTAACACAAAGACCAGAAAATGTAAGTCTTTCCACAGGTTTTAATATCTCATTATGAATTTGCAATTAAGTTAAACTGCATGAGGTTGAGGCATCATGACTCAATCTAGCATCTAATTATATGTCAAGAAACAGTGTGGTACCATAAGAACGAACTTACTAGCTACTCTAACATTACATGAAAGATGTAATTTGACAATGAGCATAAATTAGGCATAGCACTAAAGAGAACATGCATTGGTAAACCTTACCTAAAAGCAGGGAAAGTATGAGTAGAAGTATTCCGGCACAAGAGTAAAGTATTAGCAGCTTGGCCTGATGGGGATACACAGGAAACAAGCAGATTGCAAGAGTTAACACAGGCCAGCAAAATGACAAAAGTGTTTGCCATAGAGGCCTCCGTTTCACAAATGTCCATGCAAAAAATGAATCACTTTCGGAGAAAACTTGATCCTGCAAACAAAGAAAACATAAGAGCATTACAACCTTCTACCTAAACAAGCAGAATAAAAATAACCTAGAAAGTGAACACTCTTGAGATGCACCTGGTTGTGTTGTCATAACTTTTTCATATTTTGTTATTCTCGTATTGCTTTTGCAATTTCTACATTAGGCAATAGTACATTTAAAAATTATGAGAATCAATCCTACTACT
The DNA here is from genome assembly GCA_001753735.1 of Embelia ribes. Taxonomy (NCBI): domain Eukaryota; kingdom Viridiplantae; phylum Streptophyta; class Magnoliopsida; order Ericales; family Primulaceae; genus Embelia; species Embelia ribes. Next base: position 3,838 of record MKEJ01013298.1, read on the forward strand.
TCAGGTACTAGGATTTTTGTACTTAGAAAAAAACATACTAGTTACAGCTTGGTACCACAGGAAAAAATAAATAATTCCAGGTTCCGAAACTGGGTTGCATTTGCCTACCAAAAAAAAACAAAGGTAACTTAACCCTTATTTAAAACCAATTCACTAAACGCCTGCACCACAATTTATAAGGCACATCTTTCAAATTACAAAGGTAAAATTGTATAGAATTATTTCCTTCCGATCCTCAACTGTTAGTTGCCTTGAAAATCATATGCATATAATCTCTTGTGAATTTTCCTGACCATCATCCTCGATTATATCACAGATCAATTCATTTTTTGGGATCCACCAAACTTTGGCCAAACTTCAGCCGCTGAAATTGCACTCCATGTACTCCAAATTTCTTGTTTCAAATGTCATTAGCAATTTAGTACATTTAATAATTGAAAAATCAAAACAAAAAGTTAAGTGGAAGAGGTAGATCTAAGAACATATTGAAACAAGGATCTCATGTTTATACAATTTAGTCCAAATATAAACATGATGTACTGTACACTGCTTCTCCAAACAAATCCCGGTACAAGGATGCACTAAAAAGGTATGTTCCTCTCCTCAGTAAAAAACACGAGAATTGGCCGAAAAAGACAGATAACTGATGTACAAAAACCATAATATAAACTACTCCTAGCACTTCAGAAAATAAAGGAGACACTCACAGGGAAGATCTCCAAATGTGCAGGCCATGTTGACAATTTCTTCTTACCAGGACGAAGTGTCTTCACCACACGATCACAACGTACTAACAGATTCTTCCTCAACAGAGTATTGGCAATCTCTTCTACTTCTAAGTTTTTATTTGATTCCAGTATGTCCTTCACTTCTGGGTGATTTTTCAGAAAGCTAACAAAATCTTTTCCTCTAAAGTACTCCACACGTGTCTCTTGTAAGACGGCCCACCTAGATTCAAACTCTTTATTATCTCTCACCTTCTCAGCAAATAGCTGGACCACATCCTGCTTGGAAGTTTGCTTCTGAAGTTCGTAAATAAAGAAAGAACATCAATGCAGAGAAACACAATAATAAGAGTTAATAACGACCGGTCCATGATAACTATATCCTTCTTCAAACAAAAAGGTTTGAGCACAAAAAGGTAAACAACCATCAAGCATGAATTGACACGGTAGCAAACCATCACTGCCAATGATTAAGAATCAATAACTAGCAAATAGGTAAGAAGAAATTATAAGGCACATCCTCAGAAGGATTTCTCGCACAAAATCAATCAGATAAAAAGTTTCACTTTTCTTCTAAAACACTTAGGATAACCTAATGAAGAAGCATACCAGAAGGAAATCTGTTTCCTAAGTCAAATTCTAAAACATCAGTTAACATAACTGATGACAGCTGATACAAGGACATTATAATTGTTAACACTGTATTTCCCTATCCTTCATAAATATTATGGAGAAGAATTGGAATATAAGAACACAAACTCAAATAATTGATGAAAATTAATGCATGATATCATAATCGTCACCACTGCACTTCCTCATTCTTCTCAAAGATGAAGAAGAGGACTGCGAATAGGAGGTACACAACCACCAAAAATATCATTTCCAGCCTTCTACTCTCATATCATCCCTTTAGTGGTCCATATAACAAGCCATAGATCACATTTCGTGGTTAGTGAGCCTAAATAGACAGAGTTATAAACCTTTACGTTCTATCTCAAGGAAGCTGGAGATTGTAACATTCTACTTTGATCAAAAGTAGAGATTGATGGTTTTTATTGGTATTCCCTCATCCCATATAAAGGCCACAAACTCCTTTTATGACTCGTAAAGTTTTCCATAGAAAGAGGGCAAGGCAGAGAAATTCATTTTCTATATTCAATTTTTTTCTCATTTCTTACGGAAAAACATAGCAAGGAACTTCAATAACATGAAGCGGGACCAATCATACTCCGTTAATTATCCTCACGTTCATGGTACGCTTTCTTAAACGTTCTTGTGTGTGTGAGCATCATGAAGTTTAAGATCCTTTAAACTATGTATTTTATTCGTGTTAGCATAGTTTAAATGTGTGTTATTGTTTGATTCAAATAAATATGTGGTAACCAAATAATAAATTCTTATAAGCTATGTTAGCAAAAATAAAATATAAAGCTTAAGGATCTTAATCTTCATGATATCCACGTAAATATAAATGGTTCATAAAATATAACTTGAACATGATGATAGCTAACGAAGTGTTATCATAAATCAATTGTTATTCTTTATAGAGATATAAGGAAAAATTGAATGGGCATACAGAGGAAGAGGAAGGACTTAAAATTCAAAGACAAATGAATGTAGGGAAATGGATTGCTCCCTCTTGTTCTCTTTTTACACTAAACTTCATGCATGTAGCAAAAAAAAATAAAATTTATGACCTATATAAGGAGAGTAAGGACCCAAGCCTCAATTAAGCTTCATGTTGATCTCTACCGTTCATAAAGATAGAATCTATAAGGTTTGTAACTCACCAATTAATATTCACAAACCTTAAATATGTAGCCTATCAATTATTTTATGGACCATTATAGAGGGTGATTAATATTGGGAATAAAACTCATGCAACTAACCAAATATTAGTAAGTAGCTAGAGCTATAAAAGACAATCTAAAATCAATACATATGCACCCTTCTGCGTCCCCCACCATCGTCGCCCAACACTGCCTCAAGATGACCCCCAAATATGCTATACTCCCTCAATATATATAACAATATTTTTCGACTTCCATAAAAATCAGAAATAAAATATAAGACATGAACTTATAAAAGTCCACTTTTAAAAAGAGATGTTTGTGGGAGGCTGATAACTCACAGAACCAAATATTAACTCGATCCCTGTATTGAGCAAAGAGGGATGGTTGCTAGCATTGTTGTTACTTGAATTTTCACACTAAGAACAAAATCAGTAATTTTTATCCCGAAATTTATTTAATAATGCTAACATCGTTTCCCATTCTGGGGAAAAATTGTATCTTTCCCAAATGGGAAAAATTAAATTCATTAAGCATTGCTATAATGTGTGATATCAATAAATAAAAAAAAACACCCACAAAGGGTTAGATTGCACTCACGCTAGTATTTAGGAGCCCCTATCCTAAATTTTAGAGATTAAATTTTAGGGAAGCAATTCACCAAAAATAGGGGACATGTTACAGTGATCCCCTTGAACTAAGGGAGCATTGTTTATACTCAATTCCAGTTTTTAAGTTTAGGGGATCTAATGTTGCCCTTCTTCATATCTCAGTCTCTAATTTAGGGTTTGAGGTATAAAGATCACAATTTTGGGGATCGGAAATTGATAATACTAACACAAACCACGATGAACCATAAGCACATTGAAAATACAAATCCCATAAACTAAATCAGATCTGCCGAAACGCTACACAAAAATATTGAAGCCCTTAATTGAGAGAGAGAGGGGGGGTCTAACCCTAGGAGGAGTGTCGGTGGCGTTGGCTACGCTTCCGACGCCGTTCTGTAGAGCACCAGGGGGTCGCCGGACCCTCTTCTTCTCCGTTCCCGATTTCGTCATCTCTCTCTCTCTCTCTCTCTCTCTCTCTGTGGAATCTGCCGGATTACGTTTCCCTTTTTGTCCCGATTTTGCAGACTAATGGGAACTGACCTTTAATGCCCGAAGTACGTATATAATTAAAAAAATAATTATTATTTTCCACACCTGCATGGAGAAAAATACATGTGTTTTATACTAATTCTGTATGATACAATTATAATTTATATATTTTTCCTTTGATATCAAAATATAATTGAATGTCAAAAGCATATATTAGTTGCTTGCCCAACATAATTAATTTTACTATTTAGGTTGCAATGCCCGTATTATTGTTTTAGTATTTCCAGCACATAAATTGAACCAAAATGCTACTAAAAATTCAAAGTTCATACATTAATATTATTAACTACTGTAAATTGGAAAAGACATAAATAAAAAATCTATTTAGTTTTTATTATATTTACCTTTTACTCTAATATTAATCAAAATTTACTTCCAAATGCACTTTGTTTTACCAAATTTTGGCGGGATATACCGAACCATGCATTGCTCGAACGAGTTTACATTTTCATTTTGGTGGCTTATGGTTTGTGTTCCAATTTCATTTTTAGGTAGAAGCTGAGTGAATCGTGTGCTGTTGGAAATTCGGAATCACTTTTTGGTACATTGGTAGACGTTGGGAAATTCGGAATCATAATTCAAAATGAAGAATAATAACTCATGAAATAGCAAGGCGGGCTAATCCTTTTGTGGGCTCAAAGAGAAATCAAATCTTGGGCTTTAGAAAAAAGTCATGGATACAATTTTTTTATTTTTTTTGAAAAACAAGAAGTCATCATATGAAATTATGAATTAAATTTATGGAAATAGCTTGTGGAGGTATAATCCTTCCGCTATCCACGCCCACTTGGAGTCTTCATCATCAAAATTTTTAGGCCTATTTTGTCAGTGTGTATTCACGGGTTGGCTTTCGCATGAATCAAACCTATGCAATTTGTGTAAAATTGCATGTATGTGTGTGGGAAAAGGTCACCATCAAATTTAATTTCATTCTAAATTTGTAAAAATTCTATTTTACAATCCAAAAATAATATTACTTTTACAAAATTACAACTATTTTAGTTAATAATTTGAAAAAAAAAAAATAATAATAACGTATTTAATAAAAATATATATCACAATTTATTCAAATATCTTATTTTAAAAGATATTATTAAGGAAAGTTATAGCAAGAGTCTCTAGAGTTTCAACAATAATTCTTTTTGGTCTCCAAAATTTCATTTACAACAATAATAGTATCAGAGTTTGGAAAATAGACAAAATTGACACATAAAGTTTAAAAAAAATGACATATTTAGTACATTTTATACTGTTCATTCATATTTTAAAATCATATAATACTCAAAATATAATATAATATCAACATTAAATATAATAAAATGACTAACTTTCACCAAAATAAAAAACATACTGGTCACTTTAGATATTTTCATCATTTGTAAATGAGTTTAAGTTCACAATAAGGACTATAATTTTAATGATATAAAAAAAAAGTTTAACACACCATTCTCAAAGTTAATTGACTTTAATTGAAACATTTCTCAAAATTTCACGCTTCTGTAACTTTTACCTTTTAAGTATAACTAAATAACAATTACTATAAGTATTATTAATAATTTAACTTATAAGGTATATAACCAGTTGCTCAAAATGAATGTATAATAGATTATTTGATCTAATTTCAATATTAAAGTTGGATGGTTAGAAAGAATTAGACTCATCAACGTAGCGATTTGACTTTCACAATTGTAATAAAATTAAAACTTTTAGATTATTTTTAAACTAAATGTAATATATTTAGATTTTTTTTTATTTAAAAAATTTATACGCTTATTATATATTATGTTATTACTAGCATGTAGTCTGTGAGTTGCACGAATTGTATGAAAATGTAAATTGTTAGTTTATATTTGTTTTAACCTGTTTATGACATAATAGCATTTTAAGAGTATGGCAAGAATAAATTTAATAAAATATTTTCAATGCATTGAACAAATAAATTTATTTATTTTTAGAAAAATAGGACTAATTTTTTTGATTAATTTTAATTTTAATTCATTCTTATTTATTTTATATTTAATAATATTTAGAGTAATTCTATTATGATAATATTTTTTAATAAAATAACATAATTGAATGAGTTTTATTTTTCGAGAATGTTTTAAGTTGATAGAATTCAGTGACAAGTTTATTATTTAAAAATATTAAATTCATGGGACACATATCAATTAGTTAAGCGGATATTTATTAAAAATATAATAAAAATAGTTGAAAGAACAACTTTTATATCTCCAACACAAATAAATTTTTATCTTTTTAATTATAATATTCATCATTTTGTCCCCGTGTATAAAGTTGGTTTTAATATATGTTTATATGTTTCCAATAGATGGATTTGGATAAATTATGTTATTGTAATATTTATAAATAAAATAATTTCTTTGTTAATAATATTTTGCAAAATTTTACAAAAAGTAAATATCTTTGCAAAAGAAAGATTTTTTTTTCTTTTTCAAAGTTGTTTACTTTTTGTAAAAATTTACAATGATAAAATTTTTATGTAAAAACACTTCGCAATTAGAACATAAATAATAATGTGTGTGTGTATAAACATATTATAGAATTTAACTTGTTAAACCAAGTTTTGATTAAATATATTTTGATGATGACAAATGAGTAAGAAAGTAAAATTTAATTTATGCTCATTAGAGACTAATATTTGAGCAAGTTTGTGTGAAGTTATAAAGTCAATTACAAGCTCAAGACACAATACAATTTGAAGAAAAATAAGTCTCGAAGAAGTAAAGGCCTAAAAGACATTTTACAATCAAAGTTGTTCAGGAAAATTGTCATATCTTCTAACTCATAAATCTAATGGATGCTTACAAAATATGTTTAGCAAAAAAAATCAAATGTGTACAAGTTTCATATTTTAGTAAAAAACCAATTCAAAGTGCAAAATTGCCAAAATGAAGAAAAATAATCCAAACATTCAAAACCAATACTATTTAGTAAAATGAGCATATCTTCTAGATCCAATTCTACTTTACCTTTATGGAAAGAAAATTCAATGATTTACAACTTTTGTGTTTAATCAAGATCAATTTCGAATCAATAAATGGTCAAATTTGCTAAAGAGTGTCAGCACTTCACCTGGTAGTTAATGGTATAACAACACTCTACTGGGAGTAACGGTACTCCCTGCAGATTTGTTCATAATGATTATATTTTCAATATCTACAACGGCTATAAACAACTAGTTGATCATCACGGTCTATAAATAGGGGATCAATTAAAGATTTATAATCGTCCATTCATCAAGAATAATTAAGGCAATCATTCTCCTAATCATTCAAGAGAAAGAAAGCTCAAAAATTCACTTTCACTATCCTTGAGCAATTGAATAGTAATTGAGCTACACCAAGCTCAATTTTTAAATCATTCTAGTGTATTAACTCTCTCCAAAGTGTTCTTAATCTTTGTAATCATATGTAACGTCTCGGAAATTCTGAGTGAATTTTTTGCAATTTCATTTAATAAATAATATCGTTAATGTATTGACAATATAATTTATTAAATAGAACAATTGATTGTGTTGCATAATGCATATAATTGGATGATTGTGGGTTGCATTATGCATAAATAAATAAGTATTGTGTCTTGTATTGCTACATTGTGCATAAACATTGAGAAGTTGTGTATCATATTTGTGGACATTGTAAATCGTATTGTGGTGCGAATATATCTTCATTGAGTTAAGTTATAATGGATTTTATTGGAGAATTTATATTCGGTATTTGCATTGAGGCATTTATTTGTAATTCTATTGGGTTAAATGT